>CAJHUC010001939.1:0-42230 GCA_905146915.1 Ostreobium quekettii
GCCTCGCGGACAGCCCCTCCGGCCGAAAGCAAAATCAGCAATCGCTTGCGACGGAATTCCGAGCAGTCGCCGTGCACGGTGCAACCAAATGCGCGGGCGAGCGCGACAAGAACCTGGTGCACCAGACGCGCTGGGACGTCGCTCCCTGCGGATGCGGCTGGCTTTGCCCGTCCAGGCGCCTGAGCGCTTTGCATTTCTCCGCGGCTTGACGCCCAGTTCGACTCGAAACGTGCCGCTCGTCAACAACGCGCGTTGCTGACCACCGAGCGTTCTGGCAAGCGCCCCCCCCCCCCCCCCCCCGCCGGACTTGCCCCGGCCTGACTCGCGCCCCAGCGGCCGGGCAAAAATTTGTCGTCGAGGGAAAGCAAATTCTGGCTGCGAAAATCGATCCGAATCGACCCCAATTGCTTTGTGCTCGGACACGACTGACCCCGGGGCGGGCAGCGTCCGCCCGGCGGTAAAATGAACACAAAAGCGTCCCGAAAATCGACGCACAAAGCGCAAGGGCGACGCGAGCGCCCTCGCAACTCCGGGCCGTCGCGACGCGGGCGACCCGCCCGGCATACGTCCCCGGCCAGCGGCCGGCTCCAGGTCTCTGGAGCCAAATGCGCGCCGCGCTTCCTTACGTGGGCGGTCCACAGCAGCAGATCGGCGGCCGGCTCCATGCCAGGCACTTCGCGGGGAAGGTCGGCAGGGCGGTCGCGGGGAGAAGGAAGGGAGCGCTGGTCGTCGAGGACGAGCGCCAGAATGCGAGAGAACAGAGGACGGGCGAATGGCGGTCGCTCCTAAAGTACCATCCGGGGGCTGCCCCGGGGGGGAATGACGTTGGACCGCACACGTGTGCACGCCAGTCCAATACTGCATGCAATGAGAATTCTGGGGAAGGAAATTGTTTACTAGGCATGGTACATGGTCTCCTGTGGCAGCAACGTATATTGGAACGTTGTTGCAAGTGCTTTAGCTGCGTTGCGGGTGTCGGAGACGGCGGACTGATCATTGTGCGCGACTTTCATCGTGTAATCTGGTCGCCCCAACCAGATGCAAAAATGTAAAAATAGAAGGAAAATTAGTCAGTTGAGGCGCACGGAAGGAAAATTCATTCAGCGGTAGACTACAGTATGCAAGGAAGATTGCCACACTCTTGTACGTTGATAGCATCACCTGGCACGAGAAGCTCCAGCTCATGTTTCCATCTATATCACTGGAAATATTCCCCTATCATCCAATATTTATGTGCGACATCACTAGTTAAGAACAGACCAATATACACGGTTTTGAAAATCATGTGTCATGTAAATCGTGTAAATTGATTGAAAATAGTGTAAAAACCATGGTAAATCATTTATTATTCTCGTGCTTATTGCATAAAAGTGGAACCACACCGTGCAGTAACGATTTAGTGAATGTATACGATTTGTACACGTTTTGGCCCGGTTCTGCACGATTTTTGCACGGTTCGAAACCGTGCGTTTTGGCCAAATTTTCATTTGTGTATTTTGCCGCATCATGTTTTCCCTCTAATAGCCAATGCATATGTGGGGATTGACGCCGACAACGGACTGTTTCTACTTCCAAGTACTTTGGCCACATTTTTCTTACTGAAGAAATATGGAAGCTCGGAGTTAACACGAATTGAGAGTGGCTGCGCGTTTCAGGGCGCTCTCGACGTCGAGTGAACATCGCAGTCTGAAACTTCCGTTGCAGTTGCCGTCAGGATGTTGCTGGCATTGTTTGACTCATAGCACGGCTCCCCGTCACAACTGCGCAATGCCAGTAAGTCAAGCCTCTGTCAAGAAGCTCACTCTACCGCAATGCACTTCCAGAATGTTCTATTGCACATTTTGAACAGCCTGTTTGCCGATCTGAGTGACTCGCGAATGCGCATCAGGGCAGAGCGAGCTGACTCTATACAAAACATTCCAGGCATAGCCGAGCTTTCTGCTGCCTTGTTGCAGCGCCGGTGGCCAAATTTGATGCTTGTTTCTGTTGTGCATGAGGGCTGTTGCGTTCTTCTGGTCGCAAATTAGTTGTAGTCTAATTTCGCAGTTGAATCTGCTCCTGCCCAGGAATCTGAATTCTTTCGAGCGCGAAATGAGAGCGAAGCAAGCGCTCCCCGAAATATCACATGATCTCCTATCGCGTTGACGTCGGTGAGCTGTTGAGCGACGAAGGGGTTAGCTCTGAAGAGACATGGCGGATTTCCAATGGCAGCTGCCCCGAGCGGAGGATTTGAGCCGTAATTTCACACCTACCAGCACTAAGATGCGTGACAACGGTGCGACCTTCAGGGTTCAAGGACTGGGCATTTGCATTGCCTGAAAACGCCGAGGGGATCGACCGAATTGCAGGCACCCAGTCCCTTCGCCCTGTGGCTGCCCACGAACGTGCGTCCCTTATCAGCCACGCATGGGCCCGATGGCTTCAGTCCTCTATGGATCTGGAGCAGCTTGAGTTTAGAGGCCAGTGGCGGGAGGTTCGGCAGAAGCATGTGCTTGTGGGGCGTTCTCATTTTGGATTGAGCCAATGGGACAGGCGACAGGTATTGGGGTCAAGGATGTGGCAGTGGTCCACGCCTTACTGGGCACCCCTGCTGTGCCTGCTGATCAATCCGCGGGGCGATTTTTAACCATCACACAGTGCCATGCTTTCTGGCCTTAAGCACACTCCAGGTGAAACCATCATCTGACCTCGTGGTCAATTATGGTCGGGCTGAAAATCAAATTATCGAAAACGACGTGGAGAATAATGGAGAAAGGATGGCTCACATAAGCCTAGAAACCCTGAATGCGTGGATTTGACTATCCTTGGAATCTCCAGGGATGTCAGAATTTTCCAAATCGGAAACAGATTTTACTCTCCAAGAGTCTTGTATTTTCTTGATTTCCCAGTGGAGTAACGCAACAAGGATGATATCACTTCCGCTCTCTTTTTGGCGAGATCGCATCTATGCCACGGATTCTGTGGTTGCTCGGAAATGCAGACGTCACATCGGAGCCAAATGGGAGAGGTCGGAGCAATTCTTACGGACAATTCAACCAACTTCCTGCTTCAGGGTCCAAGAAGGCATCACACAAGTAAATAATCGGCCAAAATATCGCTTTGGACCCGTGTTAATATAGAGTAAAACAGCGTCAAGACGTCTAAAATCATGTACACTCACTAAATCGTTACTACACGGTTTGATGCCATTTTTATAAGATAAATATTATTTGTCGTATATGTGTATTTATGAAATACACGATTTAACATATTTTTACTCGATTTTCAATCGTGTTACACGGTACACGATTTCCAACCCCCTTGTGTTTTGGCCTGTTTTTGCTAGTGTCATGTATTGTGATAACGATCGTGAGCTATCCACTTTCATGGCACTGATCGAAACACGATCTCCGCTGTCCACCACAATTCGCTTCAGCTTTGATGTCCATCTCTTTGTGCTTCGCAGAATCTGAGAGCTCTCGAATGTTGAGGAGTACAGAAAAATCCAGCTGTTGTTCGAGTGCCATGATGTTACAAACAGCTGTCAAGCACCAACAGGAGGGTGCCTACACTTGCGAACAGAGATGTGACTCAACGATCAGCCATATACGCTCAATGATAGTCACTGAGGACACAGCCACTATCACAGCCCTGTCAATCGCCCAGAATTTCTGAACATTCCGCTCCTGCACTTTTACCACCTTAGCTCATAAACACTCACAGGACAACGAGAATCACCACAGCAAGTAAATTCAAGCCCAACAGGACACTTGGGATGTGGTCGAGCGCTGCCGAAGCGAGGCGCAACCCCAGTGCTGTACTTCGTATTCAACTTCACCTTATCCGTTCACATACAACGAGAAACATGCAATGGCTGACCAGCTCGACGAGAGGCACGGAAAAACACGCTCAAACTGCGAACCAACACTCCACACCTCGCTCAGTAGCTCAGTGTAGTGAGCGTACTGACCAATCTCCAGATGCCGCAAACCAATGTTGTCGATGCTCGTTCCCTGCGGTCCAGCGCTGCGCTCCACTCACTCGCCGAGCAGCGGACGATGAAGACACGTCGTTCAGTCGACGAAGCCAGCGCCCAACGTGAGCGCACGTGGGTCAGTCAGTCAATGAAACGGGGGACAAGCTCGACGACGAGCTGTGGGTATGTGCAGCGGTGCACAACCCAAAAGGCAATTGACCCGGAGGGTCAGGAGGCAAAGGCGCACAGAAATGAACGTGTTCATTACAACGATGCTTCCCTTGACAGCGCTCAAACCCCACACGTCCACAACATGTTCGTTCTCAGCCGAACACCCGCCGTTCAGACCGCTAGAACCAAGAATGGACGGGTGGGGGGCGGAGAGAGAGGGGAGAAGGGGCACCCACACCCCAAACACTCCCTCCTAAATACTCCCGCCAGCTCCAAAAGCACTACACCATAGTGACCCTTGGACAATCCAACAGACACTTCAAAAAAGGCTCCTGTACTCCTTGTACTTCTCAGAACTTCCCATTGACCTTCTCCAAATCGACCCTTTCCAAAGGGTCACACAATACAATCAAAAAAGCCACTTTTGAACACTACAACATTAATCAACGGCCGTCAGCGCCCCTTGGCAATACTCCCATGAAGATGTACTGCTTTACATCCTCTTCCCACTCACGCTGTGAGGAACTAAGTGCTATAGGTTCCTGAAAAATCAAATTAGGGGGAATCCCCCTATCCAAACAAAAAATACACCTAATGCATTTTTCGTCCCATGTACACCCATCACACCCCACCGTTCCGTAGTGGGTAGTGTCTCCCGGCTGTCTAATCCATTCTACCTCATTTTCCCCCATGTACAATATACGTGCCCTTAATTGTACCCCCTGCATCATCCAACTTCCTTCTGGCCCTAGCAGCTCCACCTCCCACTCAGTCGTTACGCAAGCTTTCCACCTTGAGCGCGGCGACCACCCTCCAGTACGCCCGGGTGGCGTGCTCCACCATCCCCAGCGGCAGCCCCCCGTCTCCCTCGGCGAGGCCGCCCACACACCCCTCTCCGGCCCACGCAAACAGCGCGGGCGGGCTGTCCGGGCCGTCGCGCTCGGCGGCCATCCAAGCAACTCTCTCGGAGATGCTCCAAACGCCCTCGCCGCGCCAATTCGCGGCAAAGACACTCCGCCGGAGCCGATCGCCCAACCGAACGTTGGGGATCGCCGCGACCCAATAGGCTTGGACGGCAAACACTTGGCCGTTCAGGTGCCTTACTCGCCACCGAGTCGTGGCATCAAAAGCGGAGTGGAGCCAAAAGTGGGGCGTTCCGGGGCCGGAGGCCATGGCCCATGCCTCCGCCCCACCGAGCCCATTGCGGCACGCGAGCACGACTTTGCCCGCTTCGTCCAGGCCGACAAAAGGCTCCCCCGGGCCCCTTCGTCCCTGCGTGCACGGATCCACAAATATCCCCGGAGGGAGAGAAAGCACCGCTCCGCCATGGAGCATGGCGGAACCGGAGGGTCCGCCCGCACCGAACGGGAGCGCGTTCGACCCGCCTGCCGAACGTGGGGATGCTCCGGCCATGGCGAGGGAGGGCTTCCGATGGTCCCTGCACGGTCGGGGAGGCTGGGGTGTTGCGGCGCGCCGAGCAGACCAGGCACAGCGGGCGTAGGTGGGGCGTAGGCGCAACCCGCGCAGACCAGATGCAGGAGGGCGCGGTCACGTCCGACATACAGTACATTACACGAAATGTCAAAAGGGTGGTCTCCCGTACGGGTGCAAAACCACAAAGTACTGTTAGCAGCCGCACACAACGTCCCATCACGCCTCACTGGACCCCTATACCCTGCCAGTACTTGTCCTGTCAAGGTCCTAGGACCTTTTGCAAAAGTTCAGGTCCATTCAAGGACACCCCCTACGGTTCATGGTCTTCTCAAAACGGGTCAGGAATTGGCCGTTTTTGCCCTACGAAAGTCACTCAAAAGGCCCTTACAAACCGGCCAGCCTCTCACTCAGGGTCCCTCACCACACGCCCTGCACACACCGTGCCTCTTTGTCCCCGGCTAATAGTACTGGAAAATCTACCATAATCGCATACTAAACCCAATTCTGTACACCCAAATTCCATCACTGTCAAACTGTATTGTATCCCGTCAGCATGCGGATCCAGCTGATTGGTTTTCGTCCTTTTCCTTGACCAGTTCACAGCTCAGTCACAGCCGTCCGTGCTGCCCGTAGAGTGCTCTTCAATTGACGTCATTGGTGCTCATTCTGGACGGTTCTGATGAGTGACATTGCAAAACAGCGAGATGGAGGATATCTCAACTGTAAATGCATCGATTCATATGCACTGGAGAGAAGCTGAGCGTGCGCACGTTTGCCTTGAGCATTCAGCAGCTGCAGGACCGCTAAATGTAACCGTATGTCATGCGGTTCAAGGTGATTTCTGCTGAGCACATTGACCTTTCCTTTCTCTACGGTTTTCTCTCGATTACAGTGGTGGCCATTTACTTGAGCGGATTGGACTGTAATCGAACACTGTACAAGGTGTCCATTCGCCACAAGGCCCTTTCAGTGACAATAAGTGATTTTGCGGAAAGCAATGAGTGAACTGCAGGGGATCTGTGCGTATGCCTGTTTTGCGATCCGTGCTGACAACGCCCGAAGTACATCTGATCTACCAGTATGTGGTGGGGATGATGTCATCCTGACCTAGAGGCGAAAGAGCCAACCCGGAACGGCAGGAGCCAAGGACGATATTGGTTTTGAAGATGGACGTTCTGGGATTGCGCCAGGGCATTTTTAAGTCAGATTTTCGGAAACGATCACTGATCTCTTCAGTGATCGGAGTATTCGGATGCATTGAAGTTCCTCTCAAGGCAATTGAGATGCTCGAATGTCCATACAGCACATCAACGCTGATTCAACACGTTCAAATGAGTCAGTGTTGTCAGAAGCAAACACTCGAATTAATTCTGCGATCCGCAGATTTGATCTGTTCAACATCGGATATCAGAGGCAATAGAGGCAAATGGCCCGCCAAATTGGGGACTTCTCGTTGCTTGGGAGAAAAGCACGTCAGCCCTGTTGCAATAAACAAGGATGCATAAAATGACCTTTTGTATGATTGTAGAGACGATCCTGAAGACGAGCATAGTAGCGAAATACGAACCATGGGCGATGCAAGCAAGGGAAAAGAAACGAAAATGGACATGAGGGGAAGAAACCTTCGCGATCGTTGGGCAAACGAGTGTTTGACATCTTGGACGAAAATGTGCAGAGCGGTGGAGTGGGCTCCAGCATCTGACATGGTCTTCCAGTATGCCTGCAGTTTTCGTTGCCTACGGTACATAGCATTCTGCAGCTATGGCAGCCATTCTGCACGATAGTGGATACTTCCTGCCTTTGATGTTTATCTGTGCAACTGCTTTTGATGATGGCATACTCGGGCGATCCCTTGCAGCAGGATCATCGGCAATGGTGTGCATTCAATGACTTGAATACTCCAGTATCACCAATGCACTGGTGGCCTTTATAAACTCTGGACATTGTGAGAAACTCGAACAGGTTGTTGCAGTATCATTCTTGCGAACAAAACCTCAACTGGAAAACACAGGCACTGCTTTTTGTCAGTACACTTGAATCTCTGAGGTGAACTTGGGCACTGTGGACATCCAAGGATTCGGCTCAAAAGGGTTTTGTTACCGTTCACCCACAAACATCTTCTGAAGGTGCAACGTGAAGAGCCCTTGTTGTGTGCTGTAGGCACAGGCAATCCAGGAACATCTCAAAGGGATTGCAAACTGCGAGAACCACTCAACACATCTTCAGCTAGTGTACAAGGAATTCTATTCCTCTGCCATTCTCAACCTGTCTCCAAGCTGCATCTAACCTTCAAGCAACCAACACGAAATTGCTCCTGAATGCGCCCAAATTAGTTTACAGCTGATAACGCTGCCCTTTGCAGACTGTTCTGAGCTAAGCCATACCCCACAGTCCTGGGCTGCAGACGGAACGCCTGCCAGGCCTGGGGCCAAGGCTACTGGAGGGGGCTCTGCTGTACCAATCAAAGCAGGAACAGACACAGATGGGCCCTGTCTCCCACTGGGAACAGCCACCCTTCGTCTTTCTGCCACCAAGAGACCTCCGTCCTTGGACCACTGGGGGGTTTGCCAGCCCTTCTTTGGGCGCAGCTCTTGGCCGCACATATTCGCGCAAACCCAACTGTCAGCCGGCCGCAAGATCTCCTGGCAGGCTCAAGACCCGACTCTGGACGCATGGGCAACGTCCGTAGCAACAGCGGCAATCCAAAGGCCATGCACAAGCTGCCCATTTCGGCGTCACACCCCAAGGCCCCTGAAAGCAGATCCCAGACCCCTGCTGAAAGGCCATCTGCACTTGCTAGACTTTCAGGTGGCTGCCGATTTAAGTTGATTCTTGGGAGCCGATCTCAAATCTCCCAAACCTCTTAGCCGCAAATCTCAAAGTCATCGTGATGCCGGAACACCCTTCCCCCAGCTACATGCCCGCCTTCCTGACTGGTTCGGTCGCCATCTCCATGTCTCCCTTGGGCGGCGGCGGTCCCAGCGCCTCCCCCAGCATCCTCGCCACCTCCCCGAAGGGGTCCCGCTTGAATGCCTCGTCCGCCATCACCGCCCGCATCCTCTCGCTCTCGGCCGCCACCAGCCGCCGCGTGGACCGCATTGTCAGCGCGCTGAGCCTGGCGCGCTCCGCCGCCCTGGCCGCCTTCGCCTGTGCCGCCGCCTTCAGCTCGTCGTCAACGCAGTCAAGCGCGGACGAAAGATCGGCTAGCCTGGCCAGTGGGTTTCGCCCCCGCCGGCGTGCCCTGCGCCCCGATGCCCCTCCGGAGGCGCCTCTGCCAGTCCCGCTCTTGCGTTTCGTGATGGCGGGCCTGGCGTGCAGGGACGCAGCCCCAGAGGACGCCACCTTGGCAAGAAAAGATGCTCGCCGGGAAGCGTCGTGACCGCTGGGCGCACCTGGCATCGCGGACTGCTTCTTCTCCTGGGGTTGAGGGGCCTGCTGCTTGGCGGCCTTCAGCCGCTTGTAGGACTCGCGGTAGCGGGCGCCACCGCCGGTGCTCCTTTTCTTGACCATGGCCGACCGCCGCGCCGACAGGTCGAGCAGGACCCAGCGTGCAGGGGCAATTGGCAGCAATTGGCCATGGGGCTGGGGCGCTACTGTGTCAAGGGGATACCCTGAGCAACCGGTGTAAAGGGTACCCTGGCCGCCAGTGTAGGGAGTACCCTAAACTGCCGGTGTGGGGGGTATCATGGCCGCCGGTGTAGGGGGTATCATAGACGCCTGTGTAGGGGGTACCCTGGCTGCCAGTATAGGGTGTACACTGGCCGCCGGTAGGGGATACCCTAACTGCCAGTGCACGGGGTACCTTGACCGCCAGTGTGGGGGGTACGCTACCCCCAGCCTACTGGGTCCATACCGGCTTCTGGGGCCAGCGACTGTCGCGGCGCCGAAGTCGCGGGCGCTGGGGCCTGTCGCAGTGAAACAAAGCACTAGGGGAACGGTGACGAGCCGTAAAGGGAGTCGCTAAACTTAGACAGGTCGCTAAATAGGGGTCGCTAAACCCGACCCCCGTACTAGTTTGAGGTCCCACTGCGTAGCAAAGCTGCATAAAGTACTACATAAATGGTGACATGCCAAAAAAGGTGGCACTATTGGGGGCCGGGGGTGCTATATAGGGACCCCTACTGTACTTCAGTTTCTGCCCATTTTGTGACTTTTTTCAAATATTGCATCGCCTGCACGTGTCCATACGCCAACCCCGTACTGCTAGAAGAGATGCCGGCCTTGTGCCACGTGTCGTCAAAAAGTGTGAGGCAATGCACAGCCAAAAAAGGTGTTCGCACAAGAAATACGAAGCTTCATTGTCACAACGTCGACTTTGGCACTCCCGTCGAGGGCCTGGCCGATCAAAAATCGTAGCAACTCACAAGGGTTTGTTTGTTCAACGATCCAAATCCAGAGAATTTGACCCATGATCATACAATGCACCCATTGCGTGTACACACTTTGTGACTGTGCAGCCATATCAAGACTGAAGGCATTTGCCTGCTGATCACTGCACTATCAGTGTTGAAGCAGGCATTTTGATACCCAAAGGCACTAATAACAAACCCTTTCTTCATCAAACCGATGGTTCTTAGCCTGTTAGTTGTCGCCAACCCTTTTGTACTTGCACATGGCACTTTTTCACTGAAATGGAGGAGAACATGGCATAAATCGACACATTATGCCAACTTCGTTGTTGCCCAGAGGTCTGCACACATGCCTTAGTTGGCGAGGCTCTCTATCGGCATCTTGTAGCACAAACCGTGTGATACGCCACACACACGCATACTGTAGGCGCTCGAGCAAGCCATGGACACCCAGGACATTCGGTGTTTCCAGCGGTAACGATACCTAGTGGTGGAAGAAACGTTGGGCAGCGACTGTGTGCACATGTCGTGCATTGACTGAATGTGTCGAAACTCGAAGCACTGTTTGTACCGAGTCCAAGGCGATGACGGGCACTCCTGCAGTGCTAGAATTATGAGCTGAGTGTGGTCTATTAAAAACCTCAACCATGAAAGCAGAACCAAAATCCATTGTGCGTTGGCGGTGTATCGTTGGTGACTCACTGCGTCAATGGAATTGACAAGAATGTCTCCGGCTCTTCTTCTGCATGTTGCTTGGAATCAAGGCACTGTGAGCAGCCCAAAGGAAGTGCGATGCAGCTTCTTCTGGTGAGTTGACCCGCTTGAAGAGTCATATTGTAATTGACGACCTAAACCTCTTGTCCAGCACCACTTACAGGCGACCATACGGTGATTCTGGTACAATTCTGGCAAATTGGTGGCAGCGGAAGGCATGCACATACATCCAATATATACAGCCCCAAACGCAGTTGACTGTGTGCCACCTGCAACACACAACGCACTTTTGATGGAGGCAAGGCAGTTTGGTATGGCCTAAACATCTACACATTGAGGACAACAAACGAAAGCACAAAGCTTGGTTAGAAACTGGAAATAACATATGCTATGCTGGTAAACATTGTGCAGAAACTAGCCTTAACAAAACGGCAGGTACTCTTCGTGCATCTCCCCACCCCACCACTTCCACCCTCCACCTCCCCACCTTGACAAGCACCAGGTGTCCATGTGATGTAGACTTGTATGGCCAGCCCCAAAGAATGAGCAACAATGGCAACTGCAAATACCTCTGCCCCCAGCTGCAATCAACACTAGTTACTATTCATGCCTCAGACATCCTCGTGGCCCTCCACCCATCAACAGCTGTTGTGGATGATCAGATCCCCTTGCAGGGGACAATCTGCTGCAGGAAGCCAGCCCATGTAGCCAGTGCTGTGACCATAAATCCAGACGTTCACATCCAGCCAAGAAGATCGCCCTTGGGCACAGCTTGCATCAGGCCATTCAGTCACTGTCGTCTCTCCCCTTCGACCTTGGGTCTGGTGCCCAGTCATACTCCCTCCTCCGTCGTTTCACGTCACCATATTCCTCCTCGCCCTCTCCAGGGCCCCTGGGGCGAGCCCTGGCACGGCCTGCCATGGACAGCAGGTTCTTTTGCACCATGCACCCCCAGCCACCCCTATCGGGGTCATAGTCCTCACGGAACTCATCTCGCACCTGCCCCCCACTCCTCCCCCGCCCATACTGCCGGTGCTCATAGCCCCCACCCCAGTCGATGTCAACCCTGATCAGGCGGCCATCCACCACCAGGCCATTCAGGTACTTCACACAGTCCTCCGCATCCTCCCTATTGTGGTAGATCACAAAGCAGAAGCCACAGGGTGTAAGCTTCTGCCTGTCCAGCCCCACCACCACCTGCTTGACTGTGCCCACCTTTGAGAACACTTCGTGTATCTGCTCTTCTGTCGTGAAGAATGAGAGGTTGCCCACGTATACAGCTGTCGACTCGGCTATTTTCCTGTCAACAGCCATGAACGTCTGCATGGAGCAAGTAGAATGGCAGTGGTATGGAAGTGGCACTGAGTACTGATCCTGTTCACAAGCAAATGGCCTCCAATTGTCGATGTTTTCCCCACTACATGCATTGCTCATTGTTGGGAGCAATTCGTGCTGCTTTTGGAGTCGATTGCACAACTGTTGCAGCATGCCAAAAGAGTCTGCAGATGCCATTGCAAGACATTCTGTTCTGTGTTTCAAAATCTTTGTGCAGGAGTGCATGAGATGGCATTATTTCTGGTATAAACCTGGGAGGCTCCATTACAGGTTCATCAAGCTAACACCAGAGATCGCTGCTCTGATTGGGACTGAATGTGGGTGCACGGGTGACAAACAGAAGAACAGGCACCACATGTCAACCATATCAAGCAATAATCCTGCTCCAACACAGTTTTGGCGCTGGCACATGGACCAGTACACTTTTTCGCGTTCCTGGCTACATATCATGGCACTGCTCCTTGTTGCTTGGGAATTGTCTGTTTTCTTGTGGATTTCATTGGAATCAGCTGAGTTGATTGGACAAGATGGATACTGGATTACAAAAGCATTGGTTTACTGTCACTTTCCTGCTTTGAACTGATAGTCTGACATCGCCAGCTCAGTGACACGACTCTGCTTTGTCTTCTTTGAGAAAAGCAGCAAAAAGGACTAAAAAGACATGGAGAATCTTGCTGCACACAACAGTTCCAATTTGCATTGAAGGGCCAAGCTGGGCAGCAACAGCATGGGTAAATGGTACTTCAGGAGTTTGTGGCTCCATCTGCCTCATATGAACAGTCAAATGTTGCGATTATGGAAGACAAAATGCAACAACGTGGATCAGGGAGGGCTGGAGACAGCAGTGGCAGTTTTACTGTCACATTTGCAACCAAATACCTGCCATCACCTGTACCAATGAGCATGGTGAGTGTTTGGTTCTACAACGTCAACAATGTCAAAACCTTTGCACTGGAGCCAGTAAATTTCTTCGCCCGTTCTATTCTTCAGCCTTTTTTCTCTTTCCGTGCATCAATTCCATCGTTATCTGTTTTCGTGCTTCGACACCTTCCGATGCAAAATGCATGACCCTGGGCTGCAGGGCATGCAAATGAGCACTAATTCCAAATGATTCCAAGCCCTCTAAAACCACAGGATTGGGGGGAAATTAACGTTCCCCTCGCGGTTGAAGACGGGACGTGCGAACGACAGAGCTCTGCAACAGTGCATTGGTGTCTAGTTTCTCTTGCGTGCCTGAGCCGGCAGTAAACCCCAGCGCCGGAGCAACGGACACCGTCCACCAACGATCAAAACCTTATTTGCAAATCTGGATCCGCCTCAGCGCCAAGTCGCCTGACCCATCAAAGCACAAAGGGCATTTGCAGACGGCGCTGGGCCAGCCGAAGAGTACCCCAGACCCAAGCGCGTCCACGATTTCGTTAACCCACCTGTTGAACTCTTCCTGCGTGCCCTCGAAGCGCCCGTCTTTGTAGTCCGACGCCAAGGGCTTCAGGTGCGCCAACAGCTTCGACATCGGCGGTCCTGCGCTTGCCAATCCAGCCAGCCAGCACCAAGCTTCCGCTCCGGGTTGGGACCTCATTTGCCAGCGAGCTGCTGGTCATTACCCGCTGACACGGTCTGACTTGGCTGTCTGATCTGAGCTTGAGATGATCCGTCATTGCCCGCACGACAGAATCGAAGGCCCCCTGTCTGGGTCGTGAGCGACGCCCTCGGGCTGTCCTGCTGTCATGGTGCAATGGCGGGTGGTCCTTTGAAGTCCCCGGCGGCGGGGCCGAACCTCTACATCCCCGCAAGAGAACGGATACTGTCGATCCTCGCGTCGCTGGAAAACAAGGCGAAATCAGGGAAATGCGGCCAAGGGACGATGGAATCCAAGGAGGTTGGGGAGCGCAATCAGCCCCCAGAAGCCCTTAGAAGGCAAAGCCAGCGGGTGAGGGTGGCATTGCCCGATGTTGGCCTGTATAATTGGGTTGAAGCGGTTGTGTCCACTTGGCATGGGCATCCTCCTGTTGAAGATGCACATTTGCCACGCACCCAGGAAGCTCACACCACTGGGGTGGGCCGGGATGGAAAGCCACCCTACAACTGTGCTGTTCTGTATGACTGAGGCCTGACTGAATGGATGCACTCGGGCCATTGCATCCTTTTGACGTGTAGGCGCACATGTATTAGGTAATGACAGTATCTTTTAACTTGTTGAAAGCCATGTTCTCAAACGCTGCTCGCCATATTTGAGTGTGTGATGACCAGTGAACAGATTTTACTCTGCGTATATTGAGTTTTGACCCAAGAGGCATAAGACATAAGGTGCACAATACCCAAGCCCCTGGATTCCAACTTGGAAAATCCTCCTGCTCTAGACACAATACCTTGAAAGCAAATGAATGCGGATGGTACAATTTGTCCAGTCGGACAGCGTACATCTTGTCAGCAAATAGAACTCCTGGCTGTTGAGGAGTCTGTCTGCATTGATAACATTTGTCAATGTGCTGCAACCACTGACATTTAGCTACGTTGCAATGATGTGTGCTGCTCCTGTTAAATATTATTTTGCTGCATTTTTAGGGTATCAGAGAAACTGGACGGCGCTTGATTGATAATTACTTCAAGGCTGTTCGTTTATGTGCCTGCTCAGCCGATCCAGGAACCCTACAAGCGACTGTGGCAGCCATTGGGAAAATCGATGTCTTGAAATGCAAGCCAGAGTTTCAGCATTGGGGTGGGTATCCTTGCCACCAATCAACTTCAGCCCACCTCTCACAGCTGGCTGAGTGAATAGTCCCTGACTGTTGAACTGTTGCTGAACAACAATGCTTAGTTCTCTAAGAGGCTGAACTGCACGTTGTACTCAAGAACTGAAAAGGGGCAACGTGATTACTCATGTGGTCACAATAAGTAGTCTTACACAGAAACAGCGCGATGACGACCCAGTCAGCTTGTGGTGGGATGATTTCTGCGCTGTGTACCCATTGGGGCTACACTGTTGAATGAAAACTACTTGCAGACCAGAAGCACAGCTCACAATCACTGCCGATATGCCGTTTGCCAAAATCAACAGCTTGTGACACATCACGCATGGGAATCAGCACAAATGTTGTACCAAATCCAGGTCAACCTGGCCTACAGTTTCAAACTGAACAAAACTTTTGTGTCCAACAAAACAAGGAATGTTCAGATAGCGTTGTCTTAAGAGAGGGAGGGCAGCAGACATACTGGCAACAGGAGCTGCTGGCGCTTGGGCTTTTTGTGCCTGCTGCTTGTTCATTCCATGTTGCCGTTGGAACAGTGGTACAGCTTACATAAAACGTGGTGACCATCTGCCCGCGCTGCCAGTTTTCAGTGCATTGAGACTCTGTATTCCTCTCTGCAGCGCACAGTGTGTGGTCGCAAATAGTTCACACAGCAGCCACGATCGCCTGCAGCAGTGTGTCCAGGGGCCCTCAAGGTCCACAGGCTGCTGACCAACTGCTCGCCGCTCTGCTGGAAGATGGGTTGGTCTCTCGACAATTGGTTGGCCCATCAGTTGTAGCAGTGATGGATGGCCACATGTCACAATTTGGAGCAGAAAAGGTAGGTTGCAAGATGTATTTACAAGGATTGCCATGTGGATGCATTGTTCACATTGCTGTCAGAGAGTTTATGTACACCTCGCCAGTGACCCCTTCCTCAATGTATATGACTGTTCTTGCAAAGGATACAGCATCCAGCCCTAATTGTGCAATAGGCCAGGATGGATTCAGGTCAGAAGATGGGTAGGCTTGTACAAATGTGCCCAGCAGGTCAGTTCAACAAATAGCTCTATGGTGATAGTTTTGGTGGAAGTCAAGCGATGTGTTTCTGAACCCAGCGGAGCAACCTGGGACTCTTGCAGCAAGTGCTGGTGCTTTCCTGGACTCTGAACCTCTAACTTGGTGCTTAGTAATTCCCTGAATTGAGATCGTCGAAAATGGAAAACAAACATCACCAGTGGAACAAAAACAGCAACGATGGATGCAAGTGACTGTGTTCTAACCAAGGTGCCTTGTGGGCAATCTGTGCAGGTCTTGTCCGTGGCTGCTGAATGGTTTGATCAGGCCGATGGTGCAGGCCCCCCCCCACCTGTAAGAGCCCTCAAGCACATCATTACAGCCTGCCATTCCATTGGGGACTCAGATCTTCTCATGGGTTCTTGGGACATGCTTGTCGGCCCAGCAGTAAAGAGCCTTGGTTGGATTCCCAGGAGTGTCTCCTCTGCCTTCCTGGTGGCAGCCTTTGACTTCGATGCCAGGGGCGATCGAAGAGTGGCCATAACTGAAGTGGTGCAGCATGGCAGGCACACCATCAAGGCATTGGCAGCTCTGGCAGCTGCCGGGAATGATGTGCTAGGTATGTGGCTTCAGCACTGGTTGCTGTTGGACTTTGTGGCAAGCTACATGTCCCAGAAAATGTGAACTCACGCTGCATGTACATCCTTCAAGGCACCATCAGTACACATTGCGTGTGTCAGTGCCCATAGCTGCCAATTTCTGCCAGTAACACAGTACACTGTGAACCATCAGATTAACTATTCCTTGTACCAACGTTGTCCTTGTCGCAGCCTGCATAACTGCATTTTGTTTTCAACACAGAACTAAGTTTTGGGCTTTTCTGACGATGAGTGCGTGAGAAAATTTGCAGCAATGCATCACCTGTTCACATATTGCTGCTCAATGTTGTCAGTAACTAATTGAATTTCAGGGTGTGAATAAAATGGGACAATGAATACAGATGCACGTATTGCTTCTCATCATTGTCCTGCAATTCCGTGGAGGGCTTGCCGATGCCACCAAATAATTGAAGGAATGACAACTGTACTGTCATGCCGAAAGAGTGCAGTCGAAAGCGGTTTCATTCTCTGCGTTGTGATGCATGTTGTCCAGTTCCCCCGCAGATGGCCCCCTCCTTGTAGCTGAAGACCTAATCAGAATGGTGAGGAAGGCCCAAAAGAAGGATGATGTTGACCTCCTCCTGAACAGTGCTCTTGGATGCCGGCGGGGCCAAACACTCCGGCAGACTGCTGGGCTGCGGCCAGAGACAGATGTGCAGGAGTTGCTGTGGAAGGGACAGCTGCCAATGGTCCCATGGACGACAAGATTCGGGACGCCGGTTCTGGAAGCTTCCATAGCAGCATACATGAGGTTAGGGAGTGAGCATGTGGCACACGAGATGGCGACTGCAGTTACGAATTCGAAGAGATCAGTGAGGGTGCGCTCCCAACTTGTTTGTGTGCTTTCTGCCCTGTGTACTGTCCTCACAACAACCTTGCACATGCCACAGAACGATGGGTTGACACCCTTGGGCCAAGCCAGTTGTTTGCTGATCCTGTCAGTCCAGTTTCCTGCTGTGAATCTTGCTCACGTTTTCTTCTGCATCCTTGTAAAGAGTTGAACTGGCTTTGGCTTCAGACGCCTTGGTGATCTTGTCTATGCAACTGGTTCATGGGCATGATTATTGAGAACATTTTGGCAAGGACACGGTGCTCTGAGTGGAGTAGGTTACTCTGGCCTCAGCACAGGTGTGCATATCAAGTCGTGCAAACCTGCCAGAGTGTGCAGTGACAAGGTAGCAGACCCACATTTGCAATGAAAGTACTGTATATTTGTTTTGCACATGTTTATGACGACTTCAAATTTCTGTATCCAGCCGCTCATGGAGTATGCATCCGCAATGGCAAGTGCTGGCAATCTACAAGCTGTGGCACGGGTGGTCGAGCACCTCAAGAGGAAGGGGCGTGTGTTGAACACTCGATCTGCACTGCAATTGATCACGGCCATGTCAATGACGCCATTCAAATCAAGTGATGGACACGTAGGCCCATCTGCTGTGAAAACTTGGCTTTCACTGGTGAAGGTTTCGCCCACTGCATGGGAATCAGTCTTCCAGGCAATGGTCAGGGCAGGCGATCGGGGGGAATTGGTGATGTCATACCTGCCAGTTGCTCTAAACGAGCCTTGCAGTGTGGCTGGACTTGTCAGAGGCAGAGGCCCTGCACGAAAAGCTGCTGCCAGGGTGAAAATCATCATGTCTGCCTTGAAAGCTATTGGCGCTATTGATGGACTGAATGGACAGCAGCGGCTCTTGCTGTTCAAGAAAGCCTGGTTGATAGGAAGAAAGCGTTTGGGGCCTTCCATTGATGCCACAACGCTGGACAGAATCATGGCCTCGGCAATTTGGGCAACAATGCAAGGACCACAAGCTGCATCTGATGTCCTGTCAGGTGAGTCCCTAATTTGGCGTGGTGGCAGCCGCATTCAGTGGCTGCGTATTCACATCCGACAGTGAGTCAATGAAGTTGGATTTATCCCTGATACACAGTACACGAGCAGACCCATAAGAATGTGCATGTTCTGCATCTATCCTGACTGGTTGCTGGTTGATGCAGGGCATGCCACACAGCTCATTTTGGTGTGCCTTAGACTTGGACTCGTCCCATCAGATAAAACGGAGAGAGCGCTGCTTCAGTTGTGTAAAATGGCGGAGGAAGAGTCTGGCGGCGCCTTGAAATGCTTTTCTGGCAGGTTGCTGGACACCATGGGCATCAGAGCCCAGGAGGTGAGCAACAGACAAAGTTGTACTTCAGGTGTTAAACTCTTCACCCGTCAGTGGCAGTGCACTGTACTCATTTTGGTATTCAAGAAAGCCCCAATTGACTTTGTGGAACTTGTCATGCATGCTTGTGTGGAGTCTATGGTCATCATGGCTTTTTATTGCCCAAGGTTGTCGTGACTGACGCACAGATTTCTTTGCTCCTTTCTCTTGACTTGAACAACGTGTTTGGACGTGTGACTGTATTCCTGCGACTTTATTGACAGTTGAGTGCGGTGGACAAACCAAGCCGCGGTTTAGGCATTGATAGGCGTTTCTTGGTTGCGTGGCTAGGTCTTCGATATGGCAGAGAGAGATGCTGCTGGCAGCAGCAGTGCCATTCCCGCCAGTGACATTCGTGATGGCAGGATTGAAGAAGGGGTCCTTGCAACTGCTGCAGGGGCCTTGCGTGCATCAATTTTACGCAAATGTTTTGCAGATGTGAGGCTCATCATTGAGCGTGGTCCGACTTGGGAGCTCAAGGCTTTGGTGGCGTCTGCAGGTCACACAGTTCAGAGGACAGCACTGTTTCAGAGCTTCTGAGACTGTATTGTTGGAGCAAACGACCAACTATCTTGGTTAACACTTGGGGTTTCGATATGTGAATGAGTCATTAGTGCCATGTGCCTCAACACCACACTTCCCTTCCAGACTGCGATTCTGATTCCGATGCATGGAACAAAGCTCGATACCCGTCATTACTGGACATGCAGGTCATGAAGGTCATTAAGGCCATTAAGGTCATTTCGGATTCAGGAGGCTCTTAGGCTTTACTTCTCTGTCTGGGATTCAGTCTCGCCTATTTAGTATGCGAATTTGCAACATGAGAAAGAAGTCAAGTGCCAACTACAACGCCATATTTAGAAAGCCAGGTCCCAATAAACTATGGATCAATGGTGGGAAAGGTGGTTTAGAGTGGTTTTTGGAATCCAAAAAAGGAAACTATGAATAATCATTTCCCTCCACTGAATGCCAACATGTGTGCCTTCAAATGCGCGCTCTCTTTGACAAGAATCAGCCGTTCATTCAACCCGTTGGCGCCATTGACTCAATTGCACAGCGCTGCCTGCGCCTAACAGCCCAACTGCTTCAACGCGACCACCGCCACATCAGTTTGTAGTGGCGTTGGCAGCTTCACCGTCCTTGGTCCTTGGGATCACAGAAACGGGCATCACTATGGGAAGCTCTTATTAGCGGGTTTGGCAAGACCTTGGAAATTCTCAATTCTCGACCCACGTCTATTGGTTGAAAGTACTGCTATTTACTCTGCACTTTTCCATTCAGTGCCAATATAGAGCAGTTCGTGGTCTCACAGATAACGACCTAGTTTCAGTTTCAAAATGAAGGAGGTCTGAATTCCTCGCACAAATGTGGCTTCACACCCAAAAGGCGACACTTAATTCTGGACAGAGGAAGTAGATATTAGGGCCCTCGTACCCTTCATGACCTTCATGAACCTTCACAACCTTCATGACCCTTCATAACCTCCATGGCTGAAAATGATAGATATTGGGACAAACCTCATGTGCGTGTGCATTGTCAGCATATGCTGACGATTGTGCTGCATTTTGAGGCTTTATGTAGTTATGTGGCACTATAGTCAGGGAACATGCGTATGTACAAAGTGGGATAGCTGTTAAGGCATATCATCTTGTGTTCATGGGAATGGTGCACATCGGTCTGCGTTGTAGCAGCCATCCATTTGTCCCCTCTAGCTCCTGCGCAATGCATTCACCCCTAACATGCACATGCGGCCATCTTCGATTGCTTCTTTCTGAACGTCACTCGCTCACCAATCTACAACTAAATGGCGTCTCCATTCCCTCAGGTTGCTGGAATTGTGTTGCCCTTTTCAAGAGCTTCTTTGTATGGAGTTTGTGCTGTGAAGGCTAGAATATCTATTGGGCAGGGCTACACAACTAGCGTTTTAAACACTGGGTTTTGGCCTCCAACTCCATTGCAGCTTGGTGGATGTCAACGCTGCAAAAAATAATCGCCCTTGGAATGTGCATTTGGATATCCAGATGCAGACCGATGGATTCTGTCAATTTCTGCTTGGCCGATTTCCGTAACCATGGTTGCAATAGTAGTCGTACTGGCTCGGCTTCAACTCTTTCTGGGAGCATTCTGTCTTCTGGAGCAGAAGATGCATCTTCTGCTAGCATATGCTGGGCGGCAGTCCACAGGGATTGAAAGAGTTTGCTACCAGTGGGGAGTAATCGTCTGTTGCACAATCCAAGGGACAAAGCTCGCCTCAAGATGGGAATAAGACAAGGATGTGTCAAAGTTGCAACTGCTGCAACTGCTGCAACTGCCCCAGGTTTCTTTGGTGGAGACTCAGCCCCCCAAAGTTGGGCTGAATGTGGAAGCTATTGCAAATCCCTAAGAAGACTGTTGGGGAGGCAGTGGCGAGCTCAAGGTGCAGCATGGAGAGATGCAACTGTATGTGTCGTTGTGGATGTGCCCCAATGCAAGCATAAAACTCTCTCTCAGGGCCAATGTGGCATTCCTTGCAACGCATTGCAATAGCAGCAGAGACAATTGTGGGTTTGGATGCAGCATTAAAAACATTCCTCCAGAAACTTACCAGTGCACTACATTTGCACAAACTATTCATTCACCGCTGCTCAGTCAGTCTCATGGTGATGTAGCTGCTCCCCAAAGCCTTGCTCAAGTCTACCAAAAGTACACCTCCCCAATGAAAAGGATCCATTGAAAAACCTCTCCCATATGAAGGCACGAAGGGGGGACGTGACCACCACGTTGATGGGCCAAGTGCCATGTGATCACACGCTCATGAGCAGCAGAAAAGTCACCGCATTTTGCCCAGGCCAGGGCGTCCCATGTTCCACCAAGCATTATGAATCCTCCTTGAGTGAAAGCATGCCACGAGTTGGACCCTGGCCCGTGGGCACAGACCCCAGGCAATGCTTTTCTCTGGATTCCCAACAAACCAAAAGAGGCGTCCCTGGCCGCAGTACTTAAGAGAGCGGGAAGGGGTTCGCGCATGGAGCGCGATAGGGTACTTGCGCTGATCCCGTGGGCTGCATGGTGTGGGGCATGTGGGGCTGAAAACTGAGCAAGCCTTGTGGCCAGGCACCTTGGGGTGAAATCCCCCCCGCTGCTACTACATCATGCATGCCGCCTTTGCGCCACCTGTGCACCCAGTCATACAGGCTGTGGCCTCCTGGAGGCCCCAGTGAACCAACAACCCTCGGGTGGCGCCAAAGCCCGTGCCTCGATCGGCGGACGAGACCCAAACTCCGGGACAGGCATGGCACCGGCGAGGCAGTTCCCCGTGCCGGCAGACATTGACATTGCCCAGACCGCAGATCTGACGGACATCGCGCAGATCGCAGACGCTCTGGGGCTGCTGCCATCGGAGTTCCAGACGCATGGACCCACGAAGGCGAAGGTGAGCGACTCGGCACGGGGGGACGAAAGGCGAATTGGTACCGGGTGATAGCCTGGCGGCGGACGGCTGGTGGAGACGCGCGTTGTGGGACGGCGCGTTCTGTTTGGAGCCATGGGCAACATGGAACCGGGGTTTGGGTTGTTTCTGGCGTTGCGCGGAATTTGAAGGCCGTGTGTGGTTGAAGGTGAAATTGGATGTGCTGAAGCGCCTGGAGGGGGCTCCGAATGGGAAATATGGTGCGACGGGATTCTGGCATCAAGGGTTCGGAAAGCAGATGTGGGCCATGAAGCATTGGTTTGCAGTCATGTTGGCGTGATGCTCAATTTTCGACAAGCCAAGTGTGGATCTCCAGCAAAATGACCGGTAGAGGCGATTGCCGACGGTTCAAATTTTGAGGGTCAAATTTCAAACTGTTGTGATTTGAATTCGAACAGTTTCTTGTTTTCAAAGGCCTGACCTAAGGATTCACATTTTTCCACGAATGATTGGAATATATCGTCTGCTTGCTGTACACAGCGTACTGTGCTTTTTTGTCTTTTATGTGCATATCTTCATGGTATTAGAAGCGCGTGTGTGAAGAATTTGAGTGCCATTGTGGATGAACACTGTGAATTTCAATGTGGTTGTGCAGTTGTCGTGGCTGGAATCACCCCCACACCACTGGGCGAGGGGAAGAGCACCACCACAGTTGGTTTGTGCCAGGCATTGGGGGCGGAACTGAATAAGAAAGTGAGTGTATCCTATCATTGACGAAGACGATGGGCTCTGTGTATGCAATGCGTGGATCTTGAATCAGAGCCCAGTCTGCCGAGTGGGTGGTTGGCATGTTCAAGAACCATCTCAAGTGCTTGACAGTCACACTAAGGCTTTCATTTCTTGATGAGAAGTGTGTGTGTGTAAGGAAATGCTGCGCAACAACTGCTGACCTGTGGACGACTGGGGCAACAACGATTGTTGATGTCCTAGTGTGGAGATACCTTGCTTTGTGTTTTGATGGCTGCAGCTTGTTCATTTTCGCGTGAGTGCCACATGACTCAGATGCGACTGCCATGTCTTGCATGATGCGTAAGCTCGCATTTGCGCAGATGTGCAGGGCATCTTCCCTCTGCATGTTGTCTCGCTACCCGTAGCAGCAGGCCCCAATGCGAATTCTTCTGTGGTTAACAGGTGGTGACTTGTGTGCGTCAACCAAGCCAGGGGCCCACCTTTGGCATCAAAGGTGGGGCAGCAGGCGGAGGTTATTCACAGGTGACACTGACAGCAGTTCTTTGATTGTTTGCACGATCAATACAAACAAAATTAATGACTATTTGGCCAGCAGCAGGCTGTAGGGTAGGTTGACAAGAATTGGCACAAGTACTGATCCTGCCCAGGTAATAGAAAGGGGATATGGTGTTGCAAAAGGAATGGTGCATCTGAATCTCCTGTTTGTGTCGAAGAATGCCATGTGCTGAACATTGTCTGCATAAGCTGGTGGTTGAAAATGGGGCAGCAGCCACACCACTCCCTGTTACAGTTTTTTGTTAAGCACACTTCCAATTCAGCAAGCGCATGACGGTTATGTCGATTGCCTTCGATTTGGAGGTTGCAAAAGAAGACTTGGATGACCTGACATGTGCTCCATTCTATTCTGTCATCCATGGTAGCTATGCCACTGAGCGCCTGGTTGTAAGCGGGACAATGTGCAGTCACACTTGTCTCTTCTGTGTTTGGACCTGACTTCATCCTCATTGTTTGCATTCGTCTACAGCATAACAAAATGTTTTCCATTCATCTATTGAATGATTTCTGCTGTGATGATCGGCATGTGCAGGTTGTCCCCATGGAAGAGATGAATCTGCATTTGACAGGTGACAGTGAAACATAAGCATGCTGTGGTGCCAGATGATTTGACTTTCTATGCAGAAGCTGTGCTATGGTTATTGAATGAGGAAAGTTGAACGCTCATGCCACCCGTGCCAATTGAAGCATTGCATGAATTCGTCAAAATAATTTCAATTGCAGGTGCTTGTAGGCAAAATCATTGGTCTAGTGGTTGGGAACTGCAAACCTTGTAGGTACACGTGCAAACACACTGTTTGCAGGCTATTGGGCATTAGCACTGAACTATTGTCAGCTGTTCTGCTATAGGGTATGCAGTTCAGCATGTGATTTGAAGCATAAGCACTGTGGCTCATGTTCATAATGTACACATGCACTGTTCCAATGTGTCCTGTTCACTTGTTCTTTTGCCAAGTAGCTGTTTTGTCACCTTTGTCGACTTTGGGTTTATAACAATTGAGATTCCTGCACATTGCAGGAGACATCCATGCTGTCACTGCTGCAAACAACCTTGTGGCAGCTGCAATTGACACCCGGATCTTCCATGAAGCAACACAGAAGGATGAAGCATTGTTCAACAGATTGTGCCCAGCCAATGCTGAGGTTGGATGGCTGCTTGGCTTGCCTGTTTGCCCTTTCTGTGAAGCTCTGATTTTGGCAGTATTGTCAAAGGACTTGTTGTCTGTCCTTGCACCTTGAAAGGGAAGGCAGTCAGCTGGCCTCTTTGGCATGTCAGGGTGGTTCAGAGGACATCGTTGTAAAGTATCTTCTTTTTGTTGGGGGCCTAGGTCTGAGCTGTGATTTGAGCTTGAATGTTATGCTGTGTGCGATATTTGAGAGATGCGTTCACCAGAAACACTGGCAGCTCTATGCAGGTCTTCATGGTGCAGGCGTGCCTCTTCTCAATGTCGAAATGCTTTCTGTTACACTGGCCTCTGCAAATTGCTGGCTGCTGGTGTCGTTCTGGGGGTTTGTCAGAGTTCATCAACACTTTTGATGTGCTCTTTGTGTTGGATAGTAGTTTGGTGCTTGTTGTGTCCCAATTGACGCTTGATCTGCTGTACACATCAGGGCAAGAGGAGATTTGCTCCAGTGATGTTGAAGAGGCTGGCTAAATTGGGGATTGAAAAGACGGACCCTGAGGAGCTGTCTGCTGACGAGAGGCGCAAGTTCGCAAGGCTGGACATAGACCCTGGCACCATCACTTGGAGGCGGGTGATGGACACAAATGACCGCTTTTTGAGGAAAATTACCATCGGGCAAGGGCCAACAGAAAAGGGTTTGATGAGAGAAACAGGTTTTGACATTGCAGTGGCAAGTGAAATAATGGCAGTGCTGGCCCTGGCAGGAGATCTAGCTGATATGCGTGAGCGGTTGGGAAGGATGGTGGTTGGGAGGGACAAAGCAGGTGTGTATTTCGAAAACACTGATTTCAGAATTGAGTTGGACTGGGAATCAGTAACTCTCTATGAAATACGGGAAGCCAGGATGCTTTCGCATCGGATGCCTGCAGTTTTGCACCTCCTTGAGGTCAGCCATTCTCATATTTCTTGCAACTGGTGCTCTTTGCCATGCACCCGGTGTACCCCAAGACCACCCCTTGTTTCCATGCCACAAATTGAGGAGGCCACTGGCAACAAGCATCCTGAGGTGTTGTAGTCATTATATAGCGATTGTTGACAACTGGGCCACACAGAGCATGTTTGGTGGGGCTTTGTTTGCGCAGTTCTTGTTTGGCTGTGAGCGATCACGTCAGTGCCTCTTGCAGTCATTCAACCCCCTGACCCTGTTCATGTGGGTCTTTTGCTTGCATTTACCATTCCATGGCAGAGCCGTATCCTTGCGTCTTGGAAGTGGTATTTCAGAACTGTCAGAGCCTAAATAATCCATTCACAGCACATCTCCATGGAGGTGGTGCCAAGGAAGGAATGGGCCTTTTCCTGTTGAATGTACCACCTCTGCTGCTTTCACTTTAATTGTTTATCTCAATTCACCCAGGAAATCCATTGACTACAGATGATCTGGGTGTTGGTGGGGCCATCACTGTCCTGATGAAGGATGCTATCATGCCTACCCTGCTGCAGACACTCGAGGCTACTCCTGTGTTGGTTCATGCTGGGCCATTTGCCAACATAGCCCATGGCAATTCCTCTGTGATTGCCGATCGCCTTGCTTTGAAGCTTGTTGGGTCTGATGGCTATTGCGTAACAGAGGTGGGTACTCAAACCTTCTGGTCTTGCAAATGAATATGATGATTGTCTAACTAGCATACAGGGGTCTGAGATGACTCCCCCCTCCCCCCAGTAAGCTTTGTGTTGTCATCCACTGCTCAAATTGGTGCTTGCTAAGGTTCTCATCGCATTGCCTTTGTCCTCCAGCGGCAGTCAATAGGATTCTCATGATGCATGTCTGCATTATGCCAATGGGGTATGTGTCAGTGTGGGAAACGCTTGTCAACAGGGGTTCCACCCATGGCATGCAGAAAGAAGCTGTGGGTTTTTAGGCTTGCATTTGTTGAAGCTTGGAACTGCATGTTGCACAAGATGTCTGCAGGCGCGTTCCAATGGTGGATCACGTTGTCTGCCTTTGTTCTTCCACATTTGTTCATGAAGTAAATGAAACGACTTGTTTGTGAGGCTGCCTTTGTACCGATCCATGCTTATTTCACCTCGAAAATCTGACCAGAGCAATACATGTGAGTTTGCTAAATTGAACCAGTGCCATTCATGATGAGAACTCGAAATTCTTACTCTGTCGCTGACCCTGCCCGAAAATGGGTCTCTGAGTAGGCCCCTACCTGCGATCGCCACGATGTCAGAAGGGTAGATAAGCCAACGCCACTCACACTCAACACAGCAGTGGCAGTCCTGAAGCTATAGGGTGGCTAGGGTGGCAGCAGCGCCATCCAACCAGAAGCGATAAGCTGCATTATGTGAACCGCAGATTACTGGCAAAAGTACCTCATTTCAGAGACCTGCCAGAATGGACTGACTGACCACATTTACTCGCAGACAAGATGATTATTAGGATGTTGATACCTGATCTTTCCAAATCCGACACTGTATTTGACATTTTACTCTTTGTTTGGGTTGTAGATTTGCTTTGCCAAACTGTTTATTTCGGGACAGAGGAAGTAGCTTGGTTGCCATCCATCCATGTTTCATTTTTCAGTCTGAATACAATATGGCCAACTATCAAACAAAAGAATGCAGCCTGCGCCTGGTGAGGGTGGATTGTTTTGCAAGACAATGAAATGGTTGTGGTAATGTGATCAATGCAGGATGGACTGTTCACTGCAACGTGCAAAATTAGACATAACAAAACAAACTGACACTGTGAGTCTGTCCAGCAATTGTTGTTATGGCTGCTGTTGCCACTTTGGTGTGAAAGGACGTTTGCTCCCATCCTGTGGTTGCGTTTTTCGTGTTGGTGATATTCCACACAGTTAGCTGCCAAGGGCAACATTGCCACACGATTGCACACATTTCTTTGTCAGCGATCGCCACCACTCACAATCATCGTTCGACCTCCTCTACATTGATGCATGCAATCGGTCTAGTGCCCTTTTCCATCATGTTTGGGCAGTGCCTGGCATGCATGCTGCCATGTGCAGCTTTTGAGAGGAGCGGCAATTCTTTTGTTGCTGCAGGCTGGATTTGGTGCTGACATAGGCATGGAAAAGTTCATGAACATCAAGTGCCGATCGAGCGGATTGTCTCCAGACTGCGCCGTGATCGTTGCCACTGTTCGAGCATTGAAAATGCATGGAGGCGGGCCCCCTGTTGTTGCTGGGAAGGCCCTTGACGATGTGTACAAGACTGAGAATGTCGAATTGGTCAGAGCCGGGTGCTGCAATCTTGCAGCCCATATTGCACACGCAAAGAAGTACGGAATCCCGGTCGTAATTGCCATCAACCGATTTGCAACAGACACAGACCAAGAACTTGAGACTGTGAAGGCAGAGGCTTTACAATCAGGTAGGGATCGCAAAGTTAACTGGAGCGTTTTCTGTGCTGATGTGGTGTGGCATCAATTCTAAGAGTTGAACTATCATGCAAGAATTTCTGTTCCTGTCCAAGCTGTGTACTGTAGCTTCACAGCCTGGATGTGACCAATTTGGCCCTCTTGTGGTGCTTGATGCCATAGGAGCCGATTTCGCCACTGTGTGTGAGCACCATGCAAAAGGTGGAGAAGGAGCAGTGGACCTTGGCAATGCTGTGATGGAGGCTTGCAGCAGGGATTCCTCTTTCAAATTCTTGTACGACATTGATTTGTCGATGAAGGTGCGCATTTTGTCCTGCAACGTGTGTAGGCAGTTTGATTGAATTCTCCTTTGGGCTCCATTTGTCAAATAGTGGCAAACGACAACCCAGGCACCTTCACCAAAGACAGTTCACTGCCATAGAAATTCGAGCATCTTGTTTTGCAGTTCCTTGCATTTTCCTTCATTCAGCACGGGTGCGTGCATCATTAATGGAGGCCAAGAACTGATAGATGCTACTGATAGCTGGATAGCTACAGATGTATGCAATTTGACATCTGTGCAAGTCTACAGAGGCCGTTTACAGCAAAATTTGAAACTATTAATCGATTGTTGACGCTGCTGTTGTTCATATAGCTGTGTTTTCTCCTTCAACTATTTACAAACAACGACTCAATTGGTAGGCGTGTGTACTAAATGGATTGGTGGACATGGACTAGAGATGAAACAGAGCAGCATAGCTGCCTGGTGGTTTTCTGCGTATTCCACTGACATGCAGTAGGACCAGCAATGCTTCTGCTGGGGCCATTGACATTGCCCATGGAGATTTCCAAAATTAATGGTGTGAATTCTATTTAATAATTCCTCTATCTCGAATTAGCTGTTCCCATTGTGAGAGATGAATGTCATTACGAGAATGGCCTCAAAATCATAGAAAGATTGGCTCCCAAATCGCTTAATCACCAACTCCCAAGATGGAAAAGTGAGATACATTGGGCGGAAGGTGGATTTTGGCCATTTTGACCGAAAAATTCGAGGTTTACTGCGTACGAGTTTACTTGCTACAAAGCATCGCCAAATCCTCAATGCTTAACGGATTGACTTGATTTTTCGACAGTTTACTCCAAACACTCCATGGGCGCAGCTTTGGAAGAAGTGTCATTGAAAACCATGGTGAAGCTTCCACGGTGAAGAAGTGGGGAGCCAAAGTCATGGGTGACAATTAATTCCGGACAGAATAAGTACATTTGTCAAAAGCACATGACAAAAAAATGAGATTGTAGACTGATTTAAGTTGCGACAATTCGTACAGGCGAAGATTGAGACCATTGCCCGTGAGGTGTATCATGCCGGGAGTGTTGAGTATCTTCCTGAAGCAGAGCAGCAACTTCTGCAATACGAAGCGATGGGCTACGGTCATCTTCCCATATGCATGGCTAAGACGCAATACTCTTTCAGTGCTGATCCAAGCGTCAAAGGTGTGTGCCCGAGGCCTCCTGTTGGGTGGCCGCTGCTATGTGGTGCACACCTTCAGTAAACGTTGAGGATTCTGGCTGGATTTGTGGCCCCTTTTGGCGATGTTGCCAAGGATCAAGGGTTGTCGTAATGCGGCTATGCAGCAATGCTGAGGATCAAGTCTTTGCCCAGATATGGTGCAATCAGCACTGAGTGACTGACGGCGGAAATGCAGAACCTGATGTAAGTATGTCGCCTGCACATTTAGTTGTTTGGGGCTTCTGTTAAATGCGGTTCCTGAGTTGGGTGCGCATGTGGCCAAGACGGCCTTCTTACTATCGCTTCTGCTAAGGCATTATTATGATGCGTCCTGTTAGGTAGCCCATCTGGTTTTGTTATTCCGATTCGTGAGGTGCGAGCAAGCGCTGGTGCAGGATTTCTGTATCCTCTCGTTGGCGATATGAACACCATGCCAGGACTTCCGACAAGGCCATGCTACTACGAGGTAAGAGTGAATCCCTGCTTGTTTTGCACACGAATCTACGGTTATCATCGGATTCAATGCGTTCTCTGGCAGATCTTGGGCGTTGAATTCACCTATCACTGCTGCAAACCTTACAGCTGCTTTGTGATGTGAGCTGGCGAGGCTGCCTGCCTCAGCAGTGCCACTTTGGTGCTGATCAAACGGTGCATGGAGGGATGGGAGTGGCCAGTACCGCAAAATTGAATTGGATCCCGTGCCTCACGATGTCCTCATTTCCTGTGTTGGTCTGAACGTTCAAACCCGTATGTTATGCTGGGAGAGCCTTGCACCATCCACATCTGTGGCACAATCATGTGGGTGCCCATGCTTTGCTTCAAATTCATGTGCACTACAGATCGACATCGATCCATCGACTGGAGCCGTACTTGGCCTTTCGTAGATGTCCAGGGCTCAATCTTCGAGTCCCTGAAACGCTGCCGATGTTCTGAAGTCTCTGATGGCCTTCTTACGGGCTTGCGGTGAAGATTATCAGGCTGTGGCGGATGTTGCAGTCACACGGCATGTGCAAGAAGACTGGCGTAGATCGGCTGGATATTTCATTCGAGGACTGTGCGTACGCCGTCTATCCTCACAGTCATGATGCCGCGATGTGAACAAAGAATTACCTATTGATTTACTGCGGCTCGACAGGATCTGCCTAGTGCGCTGGTTGAGAATTTTGGGCGCTGCATTTTTAACGCTTGTCCTCAGCGCGTGGTTACGCAGTGACTATTTTGAACCAGTGGTGGAGGGCCGATTTCACACTTTGCAGTTTTGGTACCGATTTAGCCGCTGATGTTCAATGGCAGCTGTGAGCAGTGGGGCGGTTATTTTGAAAGGAGCGCAGGTTGTTTTTGTCTGTGGCAATTAAGAAAATTACGAAAGCAATCATTTGTTTCAGCCCATGCATGTCGTAGCTGTCCAACACGTGCAGGGCTCCAAGGAAATCTACCCAATGTCTATTGGTTTCTTGATTTTTCCATGACCTGCCATCAATTTTGTACTCATGCTCTGAATTTGGGAATTCGAGACGCCTTGTTGCCAGCGATGAATTCCTCAGTTGGTTTCTGGCATGGGCGGCTCACCACATTTCATGACACTGTGACTATCCGTTGGCTGCCTCCCCTAGAACTCCGATGTTCCCCGCTCTTCTCACTCGCCTTGTTCCCTCCCGGCCCTTCCAGTCTCCTAGTGCTTGCGGCCTTGCCCCTCTTCTTGGCCTGAAAGCTGATGAGAAAATCCCTGTGGTTGGGCTTCACCGCCTCCCCATCCAAGTCGACCACCTCCCTGGCCGCCATGATGACGTTGTCCTTGTACTTCGGCTCTGCGCACACCGGGCACCCCTTCAGGCTCAGGCTCTGTAGATTCTGGCAGCCTTCCGCCAAGGACATCACCTCCCGCAGGTCGCTCACCCCGTTGTTGGACAAATCCAAGTTTGTGAGGGACCGGACTGGCGCCAGGGCGCTGGGGTGTACTACACCGTTTCCGGCAGCCCTCAGGGTGTGCAGGCTCTCCCACGAGCCGCTCCCCAAGGACCTGATGGCTTTGGCGTCCAGCTCAAGGCGGCAGCCCTGGGGGAGCCGCTGATTGGAGACGTGCAGCTCCTCCAGAAGAGGGCACCCCTCGAACCCCGGCCCCAGCCGCTGGATTCTGTTCCCGTCCAGGTACAGCTTCCTCAATCCAGCGAGCGCCCGGAGGCTGTGCACGGTCTCAATGTCGTTGTTTTGGAGGTAGAGGTGCGTAAGGTTGGGGGCGAACTCCAGGTGCTCGAGTCGACGGATGCGGTTGTCCCACAGGTACAGCACTCGCAGGCCCAGGCACTGTGGCAGGTCCTTGGACACCGCCGTGATGCGACAGCTGTTCAAATGCAGGTGCGTGAGTTTGGGCAGGGACAGCGCCACGCACAGGCTGGGCTTCGATCGTCCTGCGTATTTTTCGGCCGCTTGCAAGATCATACTTCTTGGCATTTCAACGTCCTTAGGACTTCTTGTGGTGCCACTGCGCACCTGTAAATGGTGTGCACAAGCACCGCCTCAGAAGTTTGTGTTGCGAGCGTCCCGTGTCCTGAGATGAATGTGGCACCGGGCGGTAGGCTGACGAAGGAGGCACCGATGAGTTGTGCAATTCGCAGGGCAAAGGTGCGCATATGCTGCAACACATATGCTGCATGTGCCCCACCGGCGACGTTCATGTGATCACTTCTGCATATGGGTTTATGGTGGTACTTCCAAACCTGCCGTGCTCTGTGGCGAATCTGGTCCAGAGGCCGTGACACGCAGTCTATGCTGGCATATGGATACATGCACCGACTTCACAACGACTGGGGCCACCCAGCAATTTGCACATGCCGGACATGTGCTACAGTCGTTTGTGCGCATGACCACGCCGCTTTAGCAAGGCGTACACCAGAGGCTAGCGCTCACCTGGTCACGTAAATCCAGACTTATTGGCACGTGTTTCAATGAATGTCACGAGGGTATGCGGCAGGTGTGCGTGTAGTGACATGCCGTCACACGAAAGCAATGTATGACGTTGCTTTCTTGTGACTGCTGCCCTTGAACGCAGCAATGCTGATCCGATTTCTGATTAGAATGAGGAGTTACGATCTTTCGGCATGAGCAAACTTCGTTGTATCCATGGATGCAAATTTCAGCCATATTGTGCCAATTGAATGCAAGTGGTTCATCAAGTGCACACGCGACATGCGAAACTGTTGCATAATGCTGTGGCCTCAAAACGTGGGCCTGTTGCACCACTTGGTCTTGAGACTCTCAGCCTCCCTAGCGTCAATCAACGACAAACCACCAGCAACGACACCCCTGCTTCTACCCTTCACACCATTCGCCGTTTTTTAAAGCCAATGCACGCCACCTCATACCCACCCGTGACCGGCCTTGGGCATTTGGACTCCAGTCACAGTCGTGCCTAGCTTCGTAGTAGTCCATCGATGTGCTCTGCCTTGTAGAATGTAGAGGGACGCCCCACAGCCTGCGAGACTGATCGTTACTCATCCAAGGGAATGGGCAGCTTCAAAATGGAGATCCACGCTACGCTTGTCAGTGCTTGCTATCCATTAATTAAAGGAAGGCGCTGAGCGTACCAAAATCACACAGCGCCTTCACTGACCTTTGATTAGAAACAAATATAGGGCACAAAGCATCAGCACATTCACATACGTATGGTTAGCGCACACTTTGGATCCTCTGCACAGATACATGTCGACACTCTTTCTGGATTTTTTATATTTGTTCCCCTCCTGTCGCAGTCGCCACAGGCGCACCCGTCGCCAAACAGAAACTCGCCGGTGACGAACGCAACGCGGGGGTGCACAGAAATTCGCCATGGCCAAAAATGACGGCCGCCGACCTGCCAGGGAGCCGTCGAGCTTGGGAGCCAGCGGGGCGACGACGCCCAGCAGCGTGGAGGCAACGGGGCGCTCGGACAGACCGGCGAGGGCCACGGGGACCAGGGCCCTCGCGCAGGGCGCTGGCTCTTCCGAGGCGCAGCTCAACGAGCTCAAAAAGAAGTATGCGCTGTTAGGTGCGCCGGCGCAGATCCCTGTTGCTGCCAGTCGCTGCTGCGACTGGGGTGGGCAGGCGAGACTGGGATGTCTTCGCCAGCCGTCAGATGCGCAGGACTGCCTCGTGTGGCAGCAGCGGAATGTGCGAATTAAGGTTGTCAGTGATCAAACTGGCACGGCGATGGGATAATCAATATTGTGCTCGTGGGTAAGAAAACCCGCTGGAATTTCGTGTCGCCCGCAACAAACTCGACTTTTATGTTCTTGAGTTTTCCAATGCATACTGCAGCTTCAATGCTAAAAACTTGGGTTTGCCTGAACCTAGAGTGCCTTGATGACTGAAAGTCTCGCAATTTCACATTCGGTACTTTCCAAGCGTGAATTTCGTCTTCGCGTACCCAGATGCATCTTTTCTATTCACAGCAATCTGCATGAGACTCTTGATGACTTGTTATGTGGATTTCGCAATGCAGAGGGCGACCGGCGCACGGCAGTGGACACATCTCAATTCGCCATCAAGCAGAACAGGGAAATGATCACAGCATTGAAGAAGGAGCAGAAAGAACTTAAGGCGGAGCTCATGAAAAAGAATTCAGTTCGGTGGGACCGACAAGGCAAGACTCAGGTGCAGAACACCTTCCGCTGTCGGCCCTGCCTGCCAACATTGCAGTCAGGTTAATTCCCACTTCTCGCCAAACCCGAACACCGACCCCTTCGATCCCATTTAAAAAATTAATCAAATTTTCTGCAGGTTTGCAATTAGATTCATCAGATTTTTGCACCCGGTTATAAATGAACATAGAAGAGAGAGTATGTGGGACTCCCTTGAGAGCGTTCGTGTGAGAAAACGGATGGTGACGACGTTGGCATGATCCTCAAATGCACCCTTGAAAGAAATTTGCTTTTTTTGGCAATTAAAGCAATAGTTTCGTCCATGTCAGTACCGGCATTACAGATGTCTGTTTTCGATCCTCATCTGTGGGTTACATCGAGGCCATAAGCTTGTGAACTAAGTTTCTCAATGCTCAATCAACCAGGCGTCACGCATCAAAGCCATCTGCGTGAATGCAGGTCGGCTGAAACCAACAGACGAAAATTTCCTCGAGAATTGCAGGTGGAACAGGAAATAGAAGACGTGGAAAAGAAGGTGCACAGCCTCCTGCAGGTCCACAACAAGCTCACGCAACATCGGCAGAGCTGCGCTGCGAAATTGAGCCATATTCAAGACAACGTGCGAGAATTCAACAAGGGAGCGGGGGCAGGAGATGAGAGCAGCCCTGCGCACAGGGAAATCAGAATGCTCGAGAACAGGCTGGACAAGGTTCGGCGGCTCCGAAGGCAAATGTAGCAACAGTGGAGCGCGCCTCCAAAGTAGAAAAATCGTACCAACTTTCGGTTTTTGGCTCTGGAGTAACAGTAGTTCGTGACTGATTTCTCGCAACTGGCACCACTACGCAATACTGGCAACCTTGTTGATTGCGTGTTTCTTTGGATTGGGCAACGTCAAGTATCTTGAACGCCAGCCCGGCAAAATCATTTCTGTGGATGTGCGCTTGTACCACGGGGGAATTTGATTTCCTCAACCCCTCTGGGATCCCTGTCGTCGCGGAACAGCAGATCTTCGATTCCCAGTCATGCCCCATTTACTTCTCTTTCGTTCAGCGGCCCCTTGGTGGGGTTGGACTTCATGGCCTACATACGGACAATGGGATATGAGATACATGAAACATGAGAAATGGCAAGCTTACAATGATGACCATTGTCTTCTGTATATGGTTGTGAAACAGAGCCTCGCCAAGAAGAACGAGGCGATGAATGTACAAAAAACATACGAGAAGCTTGCCAAGCAGCTGCGGGAGGATCTCAGTGCACAGAAAAAGCAACTGAAGGCCATGGAAGAAACTTCCAGGGCAAAGAAACTAAACATCTTGCAGCTCAAGCAGCTGGCGCACGATGCACAGCTGGCCAAGGAGCAGGCCAAGCAAGAGTTCCAAAGGGTGCGAGAGGGAAATGACCAAGAAAATGTGGTATTCCATACGCGACCTCTCCCCGCGCTTTCACTGGATGTTTCCGCTTTGTGAACCCTTCTCATGTGATTGTTTTGATTCCATGCGGTCTTCACACGCACAATACACCTCGCAACACAGTTTACAGTTTACAAAATAACAAAGCAATTCTGCTGCAGGCTGAATATTCCCTCTGCCTCGAGCAGTCACAGCCAGATTTCCACTGCAATGATCCTGAGCTATGCAAAGCCCAATGTGCTCAACCAGTAAACTCTAGCATGGCTATGGCTACAGCAATACGGGCACGTGTAGGTGCAAGGCAATTAGCAAGAGACATATGCAATACATATTTTCTTGGAGATGTTGCGGAGGAGGAAGATCTTGAAATGGGAATCTGGCTTCTTGAAGAATTTGCTCCGCCACAACTGTGTCTCTGATTCCTTGTGTACGCTATTTCGCCGATATTGTGGGCATATTACGTTGCCAGAAGTGGATAATGGTTGTTCAAGGGCTGGTCATCATCGCGCAGGTCAAAGAGGAAGTGGAGAGGGAGCGTTCAGAACGGCATAGGGACTTGGAGGAGCAGAGAAGTCAATATCGAGCAGTCCAAGATGTGAGGGGAGCACTGCGTGAAAGGCACCACAGCAAATTAGCCAATGAGGCAGGTCAGGTGCGTCTTCAATACATTGCATTCCTTGTGAGATGGCGTCGTGAGTGCACATTCTGAGGGGCAGCATTCAGACAGCCAGAAACCCTTGGGGCCTCACATGCATGAGCGCAACTGAACTGTGCCGCTGCTGAATTCCAGGCGACTGCCCATGTCCATCTCATTTCCTTTTGCACGTCTCCACGTTCTTGGAGTTATTTCAGAGAAGGATCGCATGCTGCGCGGTCGTCAGCGCTGCATTTGCTAACTGCAATTGCGTTTCTGCAGGAAGTGAGGGTGCGAATCAAGTGCACGCTCAGCAGCTGTTAGAGAAAATGCGTGCTGTCGTGGCCGTCGAGGATCCCGCAGACGTCATGGACAGGGTCGTGGCACAGCGGATGGCGCACGACAGCCTTGTTGAAAAGGAGAGGGAATGCAAAGGGAAAGAGCTGGAGCTGTCAAAGAACCTGGACTACTTCAAGGTCCGCACATCTGAGGATCAAACAGCATGTGCGAAAAGTGAGGTGTAGGTCATACACTGGGCGCGGCATTCCATGCAACAGGATTCGAGGCCTGCGCGCGTGCGTCCATCCAGGATTGACCTCCACGAAAACTGTCTGGATTGCAGCCCCGTCGAAGATGCACGAACGGAGTATGTTGGCCTGATAAGTTTGCAGGGAGTCGACGCCCTGATAAGGAGAACTCACAATCGTGGCCTGACCATAGATTGCCAGTAGAATGCCAAACTATGTCAATGTGGAATGTGCCACTCATTTTCAAGCCTTTTCTGGTTGCCGTGTCTCACAACCAAGCAGACTAGATAGCTCAAAACTTCTTATATACTTGCTCGGTACCTGTTGGGCGCAACGGCACACATGTGCATCTGCTCTTGCAAGGCTCTGGAGCCAAAATGAAGGCAAACATTCATACATAGGTCCAAGCATGGGTATCGCCGCCCGCAAAGCATCGGAGTGCCTATTGGATGAGAAGGGCTTTGCTTGGTTTGCCAAATACAACCAACAAGGATTGACGGCACCAATGGGCGAATGGCCGGCGGAAAGACAACAGTCCACGCACACAAGATGCTGCCACAGTTTCCAGCACACGTTACTAATAATTAGGAGCTGCTTTTCTGCAACTTTGCATGCAATAGCGTGGCCTTCTCTGAGCGACATTGCCAATTACACGACACATCTACATATCAATCATTATTTGGTGGAAGTTTTGGGCACCCTGAAAGCCGGAATTACGTCTGTCAGGCAGCATCGCACTGCCATGGCTTAACATTGTCATACATTACACACATTTGCCATTATTGACGCACATTACTGGCACGAACAGCTGTGCACAGTGCGGCTTTGTGTTGAACACCACATGTGGCTCTTGGGTTGCACTGAAATGGCTGCCGGTCGTGCTGCTGCTTCTCTTCAGTTGCACCTGGGCGAGCTCCGATCTGCAGGCTCCAATGCGCGTGGCTCGGGTGGCATGGTGGACAGGGCTGAGGCAGAGCTGCGAGCTGTCACTGATGAGTGCAACAACGCCAGAGACGCGTCAGAGGCAATGGCTCGCACGGTTGTGGAGGCTGTGGCGGGTCTGCAACACATCGTGCATGCGCTTACTGGGATCCCCAGCCAGGTGCCCCCTCTTCCGGTTGCGCCAGAGACCCTGGTGGAGGTGACGTGCCAATGCGGGGACAGGCTGGAGTGGGCACAGAAGGTAGCCCAAGTCGACCTCCAATTGCTGGCCCATTCACACAAGAATCATGTGCATTTCCTGACTTTCAGCAGATCTGATACTGGCTGCAGATATGTGAGGTGCAACCACCTCCGGGATTTCCACAACAATTAAAGGAACATCCACTCCCCTGGACAGAACACACATAACACATCAAAGTTACAACTGCAACAAATTTGCCGCTGCATGCTTGGTTCTTCACCGCTCACCGCACCACAATAAAACAAGATGCTGTTATGGTGTCCATGCAGGTGCTAAGATCGCAGGAACCTGGCAAGCATCCTCAGCTTGATGGCCATGCAGCAGGTTTGCACAAGCCCAAGGCTGAAAGGCAGCGAAGCGCGCATCACCCTGGTCAGTCACCCTCGTCTGCAGGCGCGTCTAAAGAGTCAGCAAAGTTTGCTGGGGCCACATCAGCCATACTCCAACCAAATTTGGCATGAACCAAACTTTTGTGCTGCTGGCCGTCTTGGGGCTGCTAGCCCCTCCACAATACGTCATGACACAGAATGGGCTGCAGGGGACTGGGCGAAAAGGAACAGGGTTGCAGAATTGACAAGGTCAAAGGATGAACTTGGCCCTGCATAGCCTGGCCATAGTGCTCAGGGACCTTGGAAGGCCAAAGAAGTCCTGGCAGGGTTCTTGTGATCGCCTTGACCAGTTGTGGACATCCTTGGACTGCACACATCCAACTGGATAAGTGGACTCTGCAGCAGTCTCTATTGACGCTGTGGCGGCTCCTTGTTATTCACCCACCCCATGCTCCAAGGAGGCCACACCTGTGGAGAGGAAACATTGGGGACAATACTATTCAGCTCTGCAAGAAAACTGTATAGTCAGCATTCGCCATGGAAGCGGCTGGCAAGACACATAAACCATGATGATATTGCGACAGAAACACACACCAGACTCACACTGTAAGTACATAGATTGAGTCAGGGTGCCACATAGAAAGCCACAAGTACACCATTCGACGTAATTGTTTCAGCAGCACACAACCGTGCACTGTGCCATGACCATGGCCCAAAAGTTCGTTTTGTTGATGCACCCAAGAAAGACAGGGAAGCAAGTAACCACATCAAGAGACAACAGGAGGAGAATCTACACAAATCTGCATTTGTACAGACTATTGAAAATTGAGTGTGAGGGTTCCAAAACACACTCTTTGGATACCAACAAGCTAGTTTGTGTGCACATATGTGAATGCCACGGGCAACATTGCATCCCACCAAGCTTGTTGTGCCCAGTCAATATGACACAACCACACTTGCAGGATGCGGAAAACAGATGACAAACTTTTGCCCTGAGAACTGAGATTGTGTAGCAAAAAGTTAACTCACCTGAAACCATGCACGGCCATGCATGAGTGACAGCGGCACTGGGCCATACTCCCTGGAGTCTCTTGACACATGTGGACAGTCTCCCTCCAGCCAAACATGCCCTTTTGGCACCTACAGACAAGCATTGGTTGGAGAAATCATGGCCTTTTGAAGACCGAAAGATGGGCCAATGCACAAATGCAATTCACGCAACTGGCAGCACTGCCTCAAATCAATTTATGGCACAGAGTTGATCCGTAGACAACTGCTGTCACACAGCCACAGGGCTCTTGCCTGTCACAAACAGAAGAAGCTGACACAATAGCGTGCTGCTGTGCCTATAACCACCTTTTAGTGTGCAAGAGCTCTGCCTGTTGGGCTTTTTTGACACGAAGGAAGTCAGCAGAACTGACAGCAACAACACAGCGTGGCAGTTGGATTGATTCAGGCACCTTCCTATCAGCTGCTCACACAGTTCCGTGACTTGTGCAGGAGGCACAAACACTGAGCATCCTGTTGCTCAGGAACACATGTGCATTGGATGCTAGATGAACTGCACAAGCTGTGCTTGAATGTACAGCTTGTGAACAGTTGATTTCACACAAAATCTAAAACACAAAGCATTTCCACAGAAAGGCGCGCAGCACTTACCAGCACTTTCTTGCCAGCGAGAGCACTGTGATCCCTTGGGACTTCCACAAAATCCCCTTCCATAGCCACCAGCCGCTTACAAACCAATTTGTTCAGCTCGACAGGGCTGTACGCCAACACAACATCGCCTGTCCACAAGCAAGACCACACGGTAGGAGAGCGGGATTTTTGCAAGAGACAAGGCTGTGGAACAATCACCATCCTATTTTCCGCCATCACGCAGTGCCTACCAGCAATCCATGGCCAACAGGGACAAACCGGGCAGCAAGAACTGCTGCACAAAGTTGCCTAGAGAATTTCCCAAACCTTAACTCTGGGTGCCAGCCATATAATAACTGCGATAATAACTGCGATGAAGGCAATGTCTGCCTTCTTATTGTCAATTCTTTGACTGTATAATGGGTGCCTCTGACACTAGTATTAATACTGCACCTGTTGATCTCTGCATCTGTCCCAGGTGGTAACATGGGCAATAACAACCTTTGCAGAGACATGAATCCAGATGGCTGTGGTGTCCTGCAGGTTGTGAACACTCAGCCTTGGAAAATTGTGTCCTGCAGCTCTTCTCTGGGCTAGATTCATTGTATGTTACGTGTGTTCTCACAGCAAAGGAACCGGCGCCCTTTCAGCTTGCAGGTAATGATGGACGAACGCACATCCTAGGCGTATCTTCTCCACGTCAAGAACATCCAATCCATTCTGGCGATCGCTTGGACTCTGGCTTCCAAGGGGATTTCATTCTGGGTAATCTGCATGCGGACTTATACACCCGACATCGCCGTGCTAGGCCTGTGTTTGCCCCTTCTTGACAAAAGCAATCAAGGGAATTACGCAGACAGCGGAGTTCGTCCACCCGCCCTTCGTTGGTGGTCCCACCTCTCTTCAATCCTCGTATCATCCCAGAGCCCAGGGCCCCATCCCTCAGGCTCTCTGGGAGCCACGGTGTGCTGGACAGCCACAGAGGCAGCCAGAAGCTGAAGCGCTCGATCAGGACGATGTCTCCCGCGAGGCGCGGCTGGTTGAAGGTTGGCAGCATGCTCGGCCCAGAGATCTTCCCAAAAACAACGGGTTTCAGATGCACGCCCCGGCGGAAAAGTACAACAGACGCCGTCAAGCGACCGACGTCCAGGAACGGGACTCGTGCAATGGGCCTCGGCTTACCACCATTGATTCCACACCAACGTAGTCGTGAAACCAAATCACGAATCCAGCGGCCTGCAAGCCACCCACTGCACCCCCCAGCAGCGGTTTCAGCGACGTCCGTAAGCCATTGAAAATTCCAGAGGCCATGGCCCTCTTCCGTCGCTCTCGGCGCAACCCTGCAACCTGCTACCTCAGGACTTTGGGACGGGCCACGACTCCCCAGGCTGTTGCAGTACATGATCTGGAACGTACTCTGCCGCCGCTTAGTCAGGGAAGACGTGGCTTTGAGCCTCGTACCACCGCAGGAACGGCGTCCAACTGACGAATCTTCGGCAATGAGCCGGTCACGCACGAAAATGGACACCTCCCCGAACGAGCTGAACTCGACGGCGAGGACGCACCCACAGTGGGCGACAGTCAGTGCGGCATGCAGCCACCGAACGGGGCGCAATCCCCGCGCATGCACAGAGAAACGCCAGGGTGGGCCCAAAACCAGCGTTCGTTACAAGTAAAGTTGTGCGTCCATATATAGTCCAAGCGCGGTTCCGTTTCCCAACAGGGTACCATTACCAAGAAACCTCCAATAGGCGGCACCTTGCACATCTCACACACATGTTCCCGTTGAGTCCCGTGGTACCACAGCCCCTGTGGTAATGTTTCCACGCGCCAAAATATGCACTCCAATCCATCATCTCGACTACCACCGCTTCCCTTAGTACTATATGCCCGGGTAACCGCCTCCCGTACTTAGCAGGTGCAAGCATACCACAACCCATTACCCTAGCACCGTTACCCGCCAAGCACAGTACCAAACATGTACGTCCTCGTACCAAGACGGTTTCCCACGCCGCTCGGGTTCCAGTGCCCTAACACTTAAGCCATTCAGCCCCCACTACAAATGTCCCCGCGGTTTCCCTCATCGCTACCCGTCGCTGCCCACCCGTTGCCCTACCATGCTAAGTCCTGCGCCGCCACGCCACGCCAGGGTAGCAGCCGGCGCTGTCATGGGCAGCCGTGGCTGCCCTGTGGTAACGTCCATTGCCACCATGGTAGCCGTTGCTGCCGCGGGGTAATCGTCAGGTCGTCAGGGTAACCGCCGTCGCCTCGTGGTAACGGCCAAGCCCCGTGCGTTGGATCATCTCTCTTTCGATGTAAATCATTGAAAAGGGGCATAACTGGTCATCAAAAAGGGGAACGGCCGCTCACCTCACTTTATTGTTGGGAGCAACCCTCGTGGCATAATTTCAGGGCCACGGTACATCGTCTAGTCATCTTCAAGGCTACGGCACATCATCTGGTCGTGATCAAGGCTATGGCACATCATCTGGTCGTCTTAAGGCTACAACACGTCTTCCCAAGTGGCAGTGCATCATTAATCACCCAGCACGACCCTCATGGATTCGACATAGCAGTGTCAGTCACGCTTGGGCATCACACGTCTTCCCACACCGAAG
>CAJHUC010001941.1:0-21880 GCA_905146915.1 Ostreobium quekettii
GGTGCGCGATCTCGCGTGCCCTCACTTTCTGCCGTCCTTCCCTCAGCACAGTCCTTTCAGGCCCGTTGGAGGTCCTTGCAGTGCTTCTAGTCGCCGTGGTGCTGCTATCATGCTGGTTGGTGCGCGGGTATGAAGCGTCTGCACAAGAGCATGGCGCTCCCGCTGTGGCCGCAGCCAACAGTGACATAGCCACAGTCGAATTTCGTGGTGGTACTAGCTGCGTAAGGATACGCAACCGAGAGCTCGGCAGTGGCGGGTCAGGTGTGGTCTACGAAGGCACCATGACGAACAAAGCCTATGAGGGCACCACGGTGCGCGTGGCTGTCAAGATATTCAGCAACTCTGGCAACGGTGGCAGCTCATTTCCGGACGAATGCAGAATCATGGAAGCCTCCCAAGGGAGCGAGTACGTGGTTAAGTACTTCGGATTCGGTAACCTCGATGACGGCCGAGTGTTCGTTGTCATGGAGTGGATGCAGATGACCCTTTGGCAGCTGGTGTCAGGCGGCCCCAACGCACACACGATGACCAAAGGGGATTTTCTGAAGCTATTCATGGACATTGCCCGAGGCATGAAGCATCTGCGCGACTGCAATGTGGTACACTGCGACCTCAACCCTTCGAACGTGCTGATCACCGAGGAGGATGGCCGGTACATTGCAAAGGTGGGAGACTTTGGGTGCTCCCAGCTGCGCAAGAGGACGGAATGCACCGGGCACTTCAAAGGAACGCCCGGCTACTTCGCTCCTGAAGTGCTGAGCCTCTGGAGCTCCCCAGCCAAGGAGGGAAAGGTGAACGGCAAGATGCTGGACGTGTACTCGTTTGGGCGAGTCATGGAGGACTGCATTGAGGACATCGAAGAAGGAGGTGGTTTGGATGCCGTCGGGGGGCTTGTCACCCTCATACAGTCTTGCAAGACCTTGGAACCTGCCAAGAGACCCAGTTGGGAGGCTGTCATCGATTACCTGTTCATACTGGTGCAATCGACCTTGGAGTAGATCGGCAAGAGCATTCCCATTGGGAAGATCGCACCGTTTCGGGCGAACAGAATGCGGCAACGGCAGTTGCATGTGTAATGTCTAGGTGCGCTGATTTTTTTGGTCACACAACTTACCGCCGGCTGCAAAGCTGGCGCCCAAGACGATGGGCACATCTAGCTGGCGCAACGTTGGCCTAGGGCAAATTTCTGAATGGACTGAAGCCATATTCTGCTCAATCTTTTTCCGTCATCAACACTTTACTAATCAATGGGTTTCGCCTGTTGAGTGCTTGAGCCAGGGCCTGACGAAAAGCGCCCTTTGATAGCAATCAAGTTTTTTGGGAGACTTGGTATGTGCGATTGTTTTGGTGGTGTCTTAGGGCAGCTTTTTATTTAGTATGGAAAGCGCAAGCTGTCTTGCTCGGCCCCTGCTGTGAAACTGTCAGCAGCATTTGAATTGGGATGTGGGCAACCGATTTTGTCATTTGACTTGGTATCACGCACCTTGCACGACATTCTCGTGTGTTTAGACAAGTGCGATCGCTTTTGTAAGTCTGTTGTACATGCGTTGGCAGAATTTCCGCAGGTTGGATGAGAGTTTGTTTCTTGAAAATTGTTCGTGAAACGACAGAAACGGCAAGAATGCACATATTCCACAAACTCAATACCCTCAGCAATATTCCATACTTCAGATCTGGCTGTAATTTTTGCCACAGAAAGACTCCAAATATTGGCTAATTTTACTAATAGTTGCCTAAGTGTAACAAACTTATCGCTACAATGCCTTCTGTGAGTGGTGGTCAAAAGTGCGGTGCCGCAGCTCGCATTCGATAAATGAGTTCTCTCTGTAATAAAAAATACATATGTAGACAGAAAAATCGCTGCCTTCCGCCTGCAGGCTGAGTTTGGAGCACATCCATAAATTTTTCATGCTCGCAAACATTTCCATTTCATCGCCATCGCAAAAAGCATGCGACAATCGAACCCACTCAAAGAGTCAGCGAGCATAGTGTAGTTGAAATGCCTACGCCACTGTCTGAGGCTACTCACGATTGTGAAATTAGAGATGTAGAAATGGCTTCCGGCAATTGCCAAGAACGTATTTGCAAATTTGATGATAATGTGGCATATAGGCATAGTTCTGTGACCAGATTTACATGAAACAATTTGTTGCGAGGTCATACTTGCAAAATACAAAATGTACACAGTGCTCATCAATATCCATGAAAATAGGATAAGAGCACCACTTATGAGTTTACTCAACACTATGGAGCTTTTAAAGAGAATTCAGAATGGCTAGAACTGCTGTTTAAACGTTTTTAATATCCAACTCTTTATCAATATCCACGACACTCTCTGTTACTACATTCATGTTGGCATCCATGACACAAAATCAGTATCTACAGCCTTGTATTGCTCCGTTTTGGCTTCCCTGCCCACAGGGTAATAACAGTACATGGCCAATCGGGGGGTGGGGTGGGGCAAGGTGTGGGGTATGCGTAAGACGGATGTCACAACAATAAAAATCTCGCAACGTATCCGCCCCTGCCCCCTCCAAAAGCCGCCCCGCTCAAATGCCACTCCCCTCCCCCCCCCCCAAAATAGGGGCCTCGAGCCCCTGTGCAGCGCCACCCAGAGAACGGCGGCGGCGGCGGTTAATCCCCAGAGTTCCAGGAGACCCCGCCCACACCTGGTGCACGCCCATCGCTCCACGATCCACAGCATCGGGCACGGCAAACCCCCGGGCTTGGACATTTCCTACTATAATGCCGCTTCCCACTACAATTTCACTTTGATGCTTCGATTTCGCCCCTGGGATACTGTTATTCAAGCGCAGCTCATAGGCTGTACAATCACCTCCAGCTACCTTAAGCTGAGTGGTCCTTCGGTTCAGAATCTGCTTCGTGGTGCTTCCAGCTCGCTTTTCTCCAAACCGCTGCTCCTGTGAATTGTCACCACATGTGGGACATACGACGTGATGGATGGCAAATTTCGAAGGATGTTGCAGCTACCTTGCACATGGATGGAGCTACGCGTGGCTTTCACCCTGTACGCAAAGTACAGGAAGTTGTTGGGAGGGGTTCCAGTGTATTGCTGTGAATCTGTATCTGTCAGAAGGATGTGGGCAAAGGGCCAGACATCCAGCCCATACCGCAAGGGGCTCATCGCAGGTGAGCTCATGTGTCGCGTTGGACCCAGACCCTTTTGTCCGCCTGTGGATTCTGGCTCCCGCACTCGCTTCTGAACACAAAGCACACGCAATTTCGAAGGAGTGCCCCTCGGCCTCCCTCCTTGCGCCCAAGGCATGGCGAGCCGGCTCCGGCGGAGCACGGCATACCTCCCCATCCATGCCAAACTTGGCGTGGCCCGCAGACGTGACTGGCAGTGGCGTCCCCGCCGCGAGTTTGAGGCCAGCGGATTCTCGGCTGGAAATGCCGCCGTCGCCTTTGCCTTCATCTTGGCGCTCGCTGCCCCTGCCACAGGTGCCCCCGTCGATGAGCCGCATTCCACCAATGCGGGCTTGTTCCGGACCTGCATGCCGTTGCGAAACGGACGAGCAAAGTCAATCTTGGACCATGTGCGAAGGGAAGACTGATTGGAAGGTGGTGGGTGGTGTCGCAACCCACTGAATAATGGGTCCCCGGGCCCTGCCGTGCTTCCAGCTTTCATTCTCGGCTTTCAGCGTCTTGCTCGGCCTGTGTGGTCAGCGTAGTGATGAAGGCCTTCGCCGCAGGCGTTGCAGCTGTGGCCGTCGGGAGAGGGTGCGAAAGTGGGAATTGACAGCGGAGCGCAGTGCAAGCCGCCTTTGGGGCACCAACCATAGTTGTATAGGATTCGGCGATCGAGTGAACTTCGGGACTTCGAAAACGATGCTTTGCTTGCGCCAGAGCGCTGGGAGCGGCTGGGCGTACGACGTTCTGTGGGTACCTCGCCGTTGGCGTAAAGGCCACGACGCTGAGTTCTTTGACGCGGCGGAGGCTCCTGCGCAAATCCCGCACTCCAGCGTCCGAGTGCACGGCGCGACCAGCGCGGGTGCCCGAGGGACACCCCGCGCCTTGCCCGCAAATTTCCAACCGCCGCGGCATGGGGCGCTGAGCCGTCGTTTTGGGGTTCAAGACAGGCCAGATACCCGCTCTGAGACTCTGAGAGGCGCTGCGCTCACGGCCGTCCCGATCTTTGCAGGTGCTGCCTTGGGAGGCGGAGGACAACCAGACGATGTTTATGCTGCCAAGGTAGATCCAGGGGGATAGTTGTGGATGTGCGCCGGCGAGCCGTGGGTCCCCGTCGGATAATCGCGCACTTCGGAACGAAGACGGTCGGGCCCCAGAGGCGACACCACGCGGCTGTGCAGTCGGTCGCAGCCGAGCTGACCCACGGACCAGTTCCGCGTGGGGGGCTGAACCAGCTTCCATGTGGCGACACTGTGCGCTCAGCGGAACGGGCAAGAGCGCAGAGAAAGGAACCTGTTCAATTAATCGAATTCGTTTCAATGAGAAATGATGATGAGAAGCATAGTCGGGGAGCTTTCAGATGTCTGCACGATGCGTGTCCATGTCCAGCCGGGGAGGGGGGGAGATTAGTGCAAGGTCACGCAATTAGCCTCCTCAGAACGTGCCGGATGCTGCTGTTGGTATGGGTGGGAACCTTTGTGGACAATATAGGTGGTTTCTTATTCACCATCAGAATTAGCCAGTGACTGGGTAACTCTACTTTGAATGTGGGGTACGAAAGGGCCAGTGCCTTGATACATTGCTATTGCCCAGTTTCCTCTGCTCTGCTGATGATGCTCCCTTGAATAAGCGGATGGATGGACAACTAAAACTTTTGCCCGCAAATCTATGTAGTATTCGTTCTTTAGTTATATGCGATGCTTGGCAGAAGTTCATGAGGACCACGCCATCGCCATAAGAATATTTTGGTGTCGTAGCCATGAATCCTTGCGTCAACTGATTCATTGAACTGGAATGTTGCGTATTCGTGGATTCCAGCCACAACACCATCCCCTGTAAATCTGATAATGTCCCAGAAAAATTTCCTGCTTGCTGGCCAGCATATCGTGTCTTTTTTGTTTGATGATATGTTGATCGAATGCTCTGAATGGATTCGAATTCCAAAAGCAGTGTCGAAATCCGACCTGCTCGACAGTTACTCATTGTCACTTAGCAAAGCACGTACTTTGGGTACTGTTACTTCACGACTCTAGCGACATATCTCCTTCTTTGTTAAGTGGCATTCACAGGACATTTGCATCGCCAAGTATTGAAATCCGCGATCCAAATTCCGATTTCGACATTTGCTCCTTCCGAAAGGGCATTGTGGGGATCCAATACAGCAGGGCCAGGTCAACAGGCAGTGACACTTGGACAATTCTGGCCGTGTCTTTTGACTCACCCTTGCCGACATGTTGGGAATCGGTCAAGAGAGATTGACGTTTTGCATTTGGTGTTGGAATGGATTGGCAAACAAAAATATTGGTATCCTTTGACTAGTCGGTGGAAGTTTCGTGACCAGACATGTCGATTTTCGATTGCGGCGGGGGGTTTTACTGGGGATTCCAAAGCTTTCAAGAGACTGATGACATCATAAATTGCTGACTAAGTAGCATATTTATATTTCTATATTTTTCCTGAAGCTTCCATGGCACCTCCACAGTCGTGCTTCAGCTCAAAACTTGAATTCATGGGCAAACTCAATGAAGTTGCGATCTAGCTAGAATTGGTTATTTTGTATTCTGAACCGCTTCGCTGTCTTTATGGTTATGATACCGCTGAAATGTTGCTCGTGAGGCCTACCTGGCTGCGTTTTCAATCGGCGCATGCGATGCCTATTGCAATGTACATTTGCACACACATTTTTGCCCTACATGCAGTACGCAAAAACGTATGCGTTTGTGTCATTCCCAACAGGCACATGAGGCCGTTCGACTGCCATACCTCGTCTCCATCCGCCGAGCCGGCTCACACGATCACGTGTGCAGTGGCATTCTAATAGGAGTCGCATGGGTTCTGACAGTGGCTCACTGCGTGAACCCTTTGTCTCCATATGCAGCAGGCAAGAAGCCTCTGGTGCTTATTGGAGCGAGGAGCGTCTCAGACACCGGCATGGAGGTAACGCAGCCACCTCACGTCAGCGGGAGCAAACTGCGAATTATGATTTGATTGAAGGGACGCCTTGCACTAGGAAAAAAAGGGCCAAGTAACACGTGTCCAAACGTTTACAAAGTTTACTACGGGTTTGTGTTGTTTTTGTGTTCTTAGCGTGCAGAACTTTGATGAAATGTGTTTTATGTGTGTTCGCAGAAATGCGATTTGACCCTTTTCTTCCTAATGTTGTATGAGTAGAAATGTCGCGCTTGAATCAACCAGCTGGTCAATCCTGCAGGATTCACTAGCAAAAAAAAGGACCAAAAGACACTATTGGGAACACACGCAAAACATATTTCATCAAATTTCTGCACGCTGAGAAACAAAAAACCCAAACTCGTAAAATTTTTGCACGTTTGAGCACATGTTATTTGGCTTTTTCTTCCTAGCGATTGAGGGGGTGCCACATTGGTGATCAGGTTAGCGATTCTCCTGTCTGAAGAGAGCTATTGCGGTGAAGCCACCAGTCAAACTCGTGATGCAAATCCTGGAAAAATGCAAAATATACCGCCATAACTATCAGTTTCTTCAAACTTTACAGCTTCAATTAAAATTGCCTACAGGAATTATGATTCTGTTGTTTACCAATGTTTTAACCGCAATACATTCCAACATTTACAGTTCGTGTGCAGTAGATGTGCACATGTTCATTGCGTGCAATTGATTCTCTAGAACCTTCAATTTTTTGTCACGATCTTAATCAATTTGTGTCGCTGAATATGTTGTCCCTTAGCAACTCCTGATATTCGCCTCCACTTTCAAAGTTGCAATATCTCCTACGACATCTACTCGTTTCTGTGGCCCATCCCAACGCTTCCGCTGCATTGAAGCGCATTCAAGAAGCTCTCATTGGAAGAATTTATAATCACTCATGTGTCATATGAATGAATCTATGAATCAACCGTTGATTGTCTACGAGAATTATGACATTTCCTCCACCGCCCAGCAACTGACATGTATCACTTTCAAACACTCTGCCTATACCAAGATTCAATCAGACACCCTTGAATATTCGTGTGTAGCTGTGCTTCCGAGCGTTGAGGACGCTCTCCAACAACAAGATCAGGCTTCAAAAATACAAAGAATTAGGGCGCCCATTGGCTCCGGCCCAGAAAAAGAGGCTTCAAGCTTTCTCCGCTGACTGCCTGCAGTCGCAATGGCCACAGAAGCGTCTCAAGTGTTCACCCTGAGACCGCCTTCATTGAAGGCAATGCTTCTCTGTCCGAAGGCAGCTGGAAGACTGCAAAATCGTTGTCGAGATGGGCGTGCTCACATCCTCACCTATTTGAGCATATCCTGGATATGCGCATTCCGATATTATCAGGAATGTCCTGGATATGACAAGAATATTGAGGATGTTCATTCCCTTAATAAAAAACAATACAGGACTTGTTTCGTGGGATGTCCAAGTAATAGTCCACAGAGACAGGATCAGAAAACGCTCTCTAGAAGGCCTAACTTTTTGATCTCTCCCAAACGAACAAAAGGAGCAATTGAGAGCAATAAAGTTGGGCATGCATCCGCATGATATTCCATGTGAACTGTATGCCCATTACTTTGCGGTCTCTGCTTTTAATTCTTTGCTCGCAAAAATTGCAAACACTGAAACGCCTATTTGGACACAATTACTCATTGTTACACCACTCTTGCATACACAGCTCTCGTGATGAAGTTGCAAACAGGGGTCAGTTCGGGGCTTGACAAGGGCCAAATAAGCTGTCGACCCTGGAGCAGATCCTCGATCCTCGAGGCTTCCAAGGGTGCGAAGTTATTAGGGTGCGCTGAAAGCCGCACTCCAGACACATTCCACGGCGTCAAAGGCCAGGGCGTCCATGACGGTCTTATGTGTTTGGTGTGTTTGGAGTGTTTGGTATGCTTGGGTTTCAATGATGATTCAGGTCTGTACATCAGAGGGAAGATGTGGCGGGGCCCAAACTACACTCAGAAGATGACGGGATCGGAAATCAGCACATTTGGGGAGCCCGTCGCATCTACTCTTTCAAAATGCGAAGCCGAGCCTGTCGGTCACTGGGGATACGGTCATTAGTGTTCACTGTCAAAGTGGCAGTGGCTGCCAAAGGGATGCTGTGCATCTAAAGGCGGTTAGCGTGGGCAGGTTTGGGGATGATGGGTGCTCCGCATTTCCTAAGACATGGCGAAGAGGATGCGACCACGCTGTGTCTCGGTTTCGGACTTCTCGTTGGGATATCGAAAATTTTTGTATGATGTCCTTTTGGACATCAGTTCTCGCCAATGTAACGGCACAAGGATTATTTACACGATACATAGCCTTTGGGAGCGAGATCGCACGACGTACGAAAACGAGCAGCTTCATAGTATATCAACATCGGTCATTGTATGGTAAATGAAACTGCTGCGTCGACGTAGGTAGTCGTGGAGCAATCATTCATCCACCCGCGTTGGACCCAAGATGAACAGAGATCGGCCTTCAATCTGGCGCTGCTCAAATTGCCTAAGGTGACTAAGCAGCCCATTCCCAAGATGCTGGTGGACCACTTCTCACTGAACACTGGCCAGATGCTGTCTGCCGGGGGATGGGGCGCCTCCAGCACCGGGCCGGTCCTGGGAGGCGAAATTTTCTCGTCCCAGTCACTGGAGCCGCAGGAGTTTGTCGACTCGAGGCGCTGCAACGCGACGATGTGGAAGAGCGAAATGGAGGATGGGCTCTTTTGTGGCCTGAACGCACAAAGATCGGCATCGTGCATAGGTGCGCGGAATGCTCCGATTTGTTTTCGCCATCTTAAATTTAGGCAGGAGTTCACGTCCTGAGGCATATAGCGCCGTCCTGCTTGGAGATTCCGGATGCTTGTCCGCATTTGTTGCCAGTAGTTTAATGATGAAAGCGCTCATCGCACTCGCTTGGGTTTAGACACCGCTCTGGTTTACTTTGATTTCAACAGCAAGAAGAAACATAAATTCCTGTTTTGTCTTTTGGTGTGAGTTTCGCTATGCAGCTCTAATAGCACCTGCCAAGGCAAAGCAATTTCGGACTCAAAGTGTCTCATGTGGATAGGCCGTCAGTACTTCGAACGCATTCTGTCAATGGTAACCCCATCAAGACCAAGCAAAATGGTCACTAAGAGAGGCACTGCGCATTTACATGCCTCCAAGAGAAATGAGCTGTGACCTTGAGAATGCACTTAACATACACTACTATTGAATCTGGATTTCTTCCACCCATGCCGCTTGCCACAGAATGGGGTATGAATAATTTGTGGTTAGCGTTGTACGAGATTGCGCATTCAATAGCTTTCACATGTTATTTTTAATGTCACCTCCACAATGGGAGGTTTTGAGAAATCTGGTCCACTGGGGAACATGAATTTCACATTCACATGATTTTGGAATTGGAGGGCCTTCATACTAAGTACCCAACAGGCGAGCCTGCACCGTGTACGAAATAAGCATCTTAAAGCCACTTCAAGCCTTGATCGTTGGCTTCCTTGGGGAACACAAGTAATTGGGTGATTTGGCGATACAACTTGTCCAATATCATTTCCCTATTTTGTCTGTCATAATGCATAAATTTCTGCACAATCCACTAAAAAAAGGGCCAAATAGCACTTTTGCAAACAAAAATGAAACATATTTCATTAAAGTTCTGCATGCTAATAACACAAAAATACCCCAAAAGCGCAAACTTTGTACACGTTTGAACACTTGTAATTTGACCCTTTTTTAGTGATCTATTCTTTGGGCCCCAGCATCAGTCTTTCCTCTGTTTGCCTGCCTCCATCAATAAACAGCCTTTCGTGCAAAATATCGGTAAGGTCCGAAAGGCTGCACTTGTGCGCAACATTACGACTATGTGTTTTTCGGGGCAAAACGGTTGTGCTGAAGATTGGCCGTCAGAAAACAAGGAAATTTGTGCACAACATCGCCATTTCTGAGTGCACAAAAAGAGAAGAGGATGCATGTTCTGTTGTTTTCCGTGACCCCCTTACCGACATTTTGCACGAAAGTTAGTTAATAGGCGAGCTACCAACGGCCGCTTCAGAAGACTAATGACCGCAGGAATTTCTTCCAACGCTTTTAAAATTATCCTTGGTTTATCGTGATCATGATGGCGAGTTTCCATATATTCAATAGTGTTCCGTTCTTTTTCACCGTTTTGGTTGCGCACCTGCCAATCTCCCAGACTTCTTTATACCAGTTTTGGCGATTCCCCCTTTAAGAGGATTCAATTCCGAGCTTCTCATGCATTATTGCTTGAGAGTAAATTGATTCCGTTGGGCTGCATCAGTGAGCTGTTTGCCATTGCGCCAGCAGATCAGCAGTATTGATTGCTTACTGGCATGTGCTGCGCACGTATGTGCTTTCAGTCGACTCGGGGTCCCCTATGCTGCTGATGGACATGCCCAAATACGAGCTTCATAATGGCAATCCGGAGCTCGACTTCTTGGTGGGCCTGAATGTGGACGGGGCGCCCTGCGGCACGTTCGGCAAGCCGGACGTCTACGTCGACCTCCGGGATCATCAAGACTGGATTGCTGCTCACATTCACGGTGGCGCACAGCCTCGCAACGAGCTGTGACGCGCTCCATTCAATAAGTGCCTGAGGCCGGAGATCGTGCACGGCTCTTTCAACCAGGATCAGTTGGTCTGAGGGTCGATTTAGGGCACTTCAGTAGACAGACAGCACACCTTCTAACCCTGGGCTGTATGGATCAAGGGGAAAGGACCCTATTTGATGTCCAGGAATGGTGGGACCATCCCCCCTTTTTGGTTTACAGAATGGAGCAGTCTATTTTCGTAAATTGCCGTGGTGCTCTGCGAGTGCCCATTGTCATTCGGTATTGCGTGACTGACGGTCGGTGGACATAGATCAGGAGGCCAAATTCTTGGATGAGGCGCTCTCGGAATAGGTGCACATGACGCTCGCAATAATACTCGATCAGGCACATAGACACACGTTGATAGCCCTGCACATTGGCAACGCGTGGCCTGGAAACGATGGTGGTCTATCCCAATAGGTACTGACTTATACATAGCTACGGATCTCACATAGCTAGATATTATTTCATTGATGCATGCGCAACTGGGATTCGTGTGGAAGGAGGTCCAGATGTGACTTTGGGAGCGGACATCGCTGCGAGGTGTTGTCGATGCTCGCATTTGGAGTTTCGACGCCGGATCTTGCATCTCTTATTCAACTTGCGGTGATTTTGCTTGTTGTCTGGGCCAAATGTTCCTGGAATTCTGTAGCGAAAGCGGGTGAATTTTCAGGAGCCCCATGCATCCAGAGAATGAAACTGACAAAGAGGGTGGGGAGATGATGAGGCCGCGGTGCCATGGGCAGATGACGGGTTTAAGTGCCCCCTGTCGGTGCATTTTGATAGTAGAAGCGTCGGTGAACGATAACGGGAATTGACTGGGACGTTGACGGGGTAACTTGCGGGTAAACTGGCCGGGAAATTTTCGCTGAGGTTGATGGGCAATTGAGGGCGCTATTGGCGCAAAATAAATGCCCTTGACGCCAATTCCATTTTGTGCTTGGCATGCTGATGATGGATATGATGACGCATGGAAATGGACTGAGATAGTATGGCATCTTTTTTGTGCTCTAAGCGCAGGGATTGGCTTGCAATAAAAGCTTCATACTTGGCGATGCAGGCACGAATGTGGAAATCTGCATGGGCAGGTGTATGCTCCACACAATGGCTTTGGGCCAAAGAAATGTTCACCTGGTGGTCTGTTTGGGAGCGGGTGGCAGCGCAATAGCTATGCAACGCGGATAATTGATGTGTGGGTTTTCTGCAAGGTATAGAGCAAATTTGTGCTTTTTGCAATGAAAGGCTTGCGGAAAATATGGAGGGATGAGCGCCACAAAGTGAAGGCAACGGGACGGGGAGATCAGGCGCTAAAGCACCACCTCTCCCCCGCTTGATATCGCTAATCGAGATTTGCACATTCTGAAGATCGATAGCGGCTATCGCTATATATATACGAGGGCTGCCCTCATATACTGGAACAGGGTGGTGGTGGTGGTGCTGCTGAAAAAATTAGAGGGCCTCCGAGGTGCGATTCGTTTGAATGATTGCAGAACCATTAGTGGGTCGACCGTAATGCCCTGAGACAATTCCGGGAACTGAAGGTGGTCGTCCCAATTCCTCTTCGCCTCTGCTGGATTCCAATGTTCCGGAGTCTCAGCGCAGCGATTAGTGGTCTGCTATGAGCTTCACAGGTACCTGCAAGTCAATCAGATTTTTTTGGCCTCGTGACTGTTTTCAACAACTGGAAGGTGGACATAGGCTCTGCCTTGATTGAGGTTGATGGAAAATACATTTTTTTCTCCTCAGAGCATGGGCAGAGAGGGTGGGATGTTGCTTGGTATGGCGCTATGCTTCGCTGAAATGTTGGCTGGCTCATGTCGGAATTCGGAATTGAGAAGGGACCAAATAATAGTGGAAAGCAGTCAATGCTGCGTCGGAGATGGAAACGGAGGTACCTTGACGGCCTAGTACAAGGTGATGTACATTTGGGGGGCAGCAAAAATGATACCTGCAGGTGTCTTGGTGCAGACCTTTCTTTGAAAGGGAAAAGGGGGGTAACGCATGACTTGGGATCAGGTGGTTTGTATCCTCTCGGCAATTTTCAGAAAATGCCTTCAATCTTCACGCCGATCAATAAGCCATTCTTCTTCATCAAAGCCATAACAGGAGTGAATAAATCAACCAACACATTGTGGCCAACCATCAATATCTGTGCGACAGGACCAGGTGCGAAATCAATGCAGCAGCCTTCCACCCACTTCGGCTTTTCGAGGCTCAGATTTTCAGTATCTCAAGCTGCTGTGGGTGGCTGCAGCAAATGTTCTTGGTCATTGGCGCCGGGCAGATGGGAGCACCAGGTTATTGACAATGGCGTGCATGAGTTGGAGGCGGCGGTGATGAGGATGAGGGTGGCAGAGCTGCATTCGAATTGACGAATTCGGCTGGCGATAATGATTTGATTGCGATGTGTGTCCACGCGTGGACCCTCGGCATTTGGAGCTTGCATATGTGCGCCCTTTGGATTGCAGGAGGGCAGTTTTTTCCGTGTCCCTTGCCACAAGGAGCGGCGAGTGGGCAGTATGCCAACTTATGTGTGGCTGTGAGGCAATCGCAGTGCATTGTCGTTGCGCTGCTTTGGCAGAGTTTTTGGCTATGGCCACTATGTGATTGCACTGTGTGTATGCTTGCTGTTCTGCTGAGGCGCCCAGCCTTCTTGGCACCGCAAACTGATGTATCATTGGAATAATCGTGGCAAGGTAATTATAAAATTTTGAGCCCGTATACATGGTTACTTGGGATAGCAGAAGACACTCTTTTGCAGCATTTTCTGTGGATGGATTAAAACCAGTGGATCCATTGTAAGCACTTTTGAACTACTGAGTGTTTGATTGTGATTTTCTGTCGACTTCCGTTCAACTCGTCGAAAAAGTGGCTAGTCCGAGTCAGATAATCAAGAGTCTTGCCGGCGTCCGGCCGGAATGCGAGCCATGCAAGGTGAGTACATTCAAGCTTGTCGTTTGCGCCTAAATCTTCGAGAATTTACGTGCAATGACACCCAAGCATAGTTTTCATAAATTTATGTGCAGTTAAGCATAAACATGGGCCCTGTGGACAGTGCACAACGGACACACAGCTGGCATCCAAACACTTTACAACGGATAAAAATTTGCAGGTAACCTGCTCATACTGCGGCCCAGTCATGCGGGGCAGCGAGGAGCGCATCAGGGAGTCCGGGGTGTAGAATCGAGATGCGCTAAGCTGGGTAGAGGGTAAAATTTTTTTGGGCGACGCCGTTGCCCTTCGTGAGGGCTAGGTGGATGCTGTGTTTAGGGTGCTGAAGACAGCGGCAGCCTGATCATTTATCCACAACTTCATGTAACATGCCTGCGTCAACATGGCATACGTATCACTAGGAAAAAACAGGCCAGATGACACAGTCCTGACACAGCCTGCTCAAAATCCAACCGTGTACTTTCGGCAAATGTGGTCCCAAAACAACACAGTTAGTACACACATTGACACAATTTCACCTGTGTACCTGAAACAACTGTGGGGACTGCACGGTTTCCTGTCAAACTGTGTCAATGTGTGTACTAACTGTGTAGTTTTGGGACCACATATAGTTGTGGTTTTGCACAAAGACGCAAACACATTCTGTTCCGCTTGATGGGACATGCAATCGCCCTCTACGAGGGAGAAGCTGTGTCGTTGCGGAGAGCGATGGGATTGGATGCGAGAGACAGCAGGTGCCGTGCGGTACATACATTGGACAATGCACCGTTGATTATGCCCACGACCAAGCGCAATTGCAAGTATTTGGTATTGACAGCATATTGGCACATAAAATACAATCTCCATGGGAATAAAATCAAAAGGCGACTCCTTTCCCTTGGAAAAGCCACGAACGAATTAGGAAGTCAACGGGAGGGCAATGAAATGGGAAGCTACATTCGTTGCACGCACTAGGGCAAAGAAGACACATCATTGTTGCGGAAGTGTCGCAGACTTGTCATGTACGCTTATGGCCATAATGTCATCATGCCCATTGCCTATTGCATCGAAGTATGGATGACGGACTGCCCCACGAGCCCCGAAGACCTAACCGATGGATAACAGGAAGGCAGAGCCCAAGATAGTTTATTTTCATAAGCCCTTCACATATCAACGTAACACTAGGCCAAATTTTTGCTGAGCAACATTAAAAAAATCTTGAGAAGCAACAGTACAAAAACATAAGGCTCTGAAAACATGTGGAGCAAAAGCGTAATTGTGGAAATTCAAAATGCAGAAGGGTTGATTATTATATGGTATCCCATAACATACGAATTAGATATCAGGAGTGCATCGCAATATGACTGAAGCAGGTGAAAAATTCATTGCAAATGTCAGCTGCGTGGGCAGACTCTGTGCGAGAGGAAACCAATTGAATTTCACTCATGATATGTTGGCAGCTTGGCGCTGATCGCATATGGCGCAGGAAGTGTGTGCATGCAGTGGATGTGAACCAACCTGCTCATAGATACCCTCGTAATCATTCAGATTGCAATTTCCCGTCTTAATCTGCTGGCAAGATCCTAATTTCTCAGGACACGTTGGCATAGTCAAAACAGCTTGAGCGTCGAGTAGGACACCCATACATTCGTGAATGCCAAATTTTCACACAAGGCTCACGGCCAAGTGGGATTGCCGCCCCCAGTCTTTGGTAGCCACCTAAAAAATTTGATAATAACATATGTTGGTGACCGCGCCCCATGCTGCTTCGGATCGGAAAATGCACACATGGGGAAAAAGGTACTGTTGAACTTTCAGTACATGCGCTGGTGTCTTGAGCGTCGATTGCATCGCTGTCCACAGATGCAGCGGCAACGTGAGAAACTTTGCAGATGACAATAAATGTTTGTGCAGATCGAGCACGCATTAGCCCTGTGACATCAATACTGTTGTGAGAGATTAATGGTATGATGTGCTGCACCTTGCAGGAAGAGATGGCCAACATATGATCTTGGTCTGGCATATGCACACGCGAAATTGTGAAAAATGAAGAAAGTATTATGTCGGTTGAGATATTGTTTTATGGAGACAGTATCTCTGCTCAGCCGAATCAAGGCGAAGGCTCCAAAGTGTGTCAAACTTTACTGTGCAGAATGCATATTTATGACATCACTCGTGAAGCATCAATAGTGAAGCCAGCAACTCAACAGACAGTCAACGTAGCAGAATCAGACTGGATCCAAATTAGAATTTTCACATGAGTCCCTAAACGCAGGGATTAAATTGAGACTAAATTTGGATAGTGGACAACGGAAGTGCAAGAGGCGCTGAAAAAATCCTTTAAACTGCTTTCTCACTAGACATGTTTCAAGGTCTCATAAGCGCTGGATGCAAATGCCATTCTTGACTGCAACGTCACAATTTCAGAATTTTGTAACTGTGCGATCCTCGAAGGGCATCAACCTTGATTCCATTTGGTAACCGTTTCAATTGTTTCATGCTAAGCGCGCAATTTCAATGCCATGTGGTTCCAACAGGTGGAGTATAACAATATAGTTGTTTCACTGCCGATGTCCAAATAAAATAGGGTTTTTTCTTGGCTGGCTTCCACTAGGTTAGCTGAGTTCAATCCGCACATTTCCGGCCTCCTTTCGCAGTTATGGGTTCTGCAACAAGGAATCGACCATTGACGCGATCTGGGATGCAACCATTTGGAAGAAGCCACCGACTGCATCTTGTGTCATAGAGGGCTTCCAATGCAACAGTAACGAAAGCGTTTGCTAATCCTCGCAAAATGGGTCCAGGAGTATTCAAAAATTCAGTTGCTAACTCATGGCCTGTACAACAATGAGTTAGAATTCGCGCACACGCCAGCGCTCGTGCACAGCAAATATTTTTACGAAATATGAGTAAGAAAAGAAGCACTCTGCCATCTACAGAATCATTTCTTCGATCTGCTGTTGTCTCGATACGAGTACATAATCCAGGCAGATGTCATACTCCAAAAATGTGATACATGTGAAATAAGCCGTCAAAGGGCGCAAAACGGTCCTATTTGTAAGCACAGGGCAGTTAGAGTTTACTAGTCCTAAAGGAGATTTTGTAAGCATGGGTGCTTATAAAATCTCATGAGATTTTAGAATCAACCATGTTTAACAAATCTCCTATGGTGATCACTACGGCTTCCCACACGCTTCCATGCAGTACAGCATTGAATGACTTCATTTGATGCCATGGAAAGTGCTTTCCTGACTTCTGACCAATCAGATGGATTCGCAAAAAGGGTTTAGGGAACAGTATTGTATCCGGTCCTGCCACCGAAGCGTATCCACCCTGTCGATGGCTGCATTGCAAGCCGCTACCTGGGACGCTTCACCGATGCAAAACTTTCTAGCTCATGCGCTGGGAGTGTAGGCTTTGGCTGAACAACCGTCGCCTATTCGCGGCGCACAAGGCAACCATGTAGGTCTCACAGCGGCTTCAATGGTTGCCATTGAAATGCAGCGCGTTGACCAGCTGATCATCTTCATGAGGAACTCTGACGTTGTGGCTTGCATGACAAGCTTCCTGGAGTGACGCGTGCGTGCGCAACTGTACCATTTGGTACAGGGTCAAGCGTCTGCACCGTACCCAGGAAGCTTCGATAAAGTCCCTGAGTCACAGGGCGTTGATAGCGGAAGTGTCTGGCTCCGCGTGCATCACGTTGCAACCGCAACCCGCTCATGCGACCCTGTTCATGCGCCAAACAGGAAACCGGTGTTCGCGACCGACACCGCCTGCGGCAACCGCAATCCGGCACACAGCAGTGGCACCGAGGTACTCCCGGGGTGTATCTGTCGCGCACGAGCGAGACCACCCCCTTGCACTGACCGCTCTTCAGAAGCACAATTATTCCCTCAGATTCGGCGAGCTGCGACTTGCCGAACGCCTGTTGGGCAGAGCGGCGAGCGGTCGATGATCAAAACTGGCCTGCGGAAACAGCACTGCGAGCACCGCCGTCGCGACAGTTGGCGCCGTCTTTGCGACCCGCGAACCCCGTGAGGGGAACCCATTTCAACCCCGCTTCAACCCGCACGTTTCATTCACCAGCTACCGCCGCAGCCGCGTTGCCTGAATCGACAAAAAACGCATTCACACTCTTGACACGTGATTGTCGCCCACCGCGCGCTGCGGACGCGATGGTGGAGTTCCATGTCTCACCCCGCTCAACCACAATCCACCAGGCCCGGGCGGAAGCCCCACACCCGCTCTCCGCTTTCTGTCATCGACAGCCACTCACGTCGGCGACCGTCTAGCGCAGCCACGTGGCTCCAGGGGAGAGACACAAAAGAAGACCGGACGCCAGCTTTGTCTTCCAAATCAAATGGCAGACTCGAGGTATTTTTGACACTTATGTGCTTCAAGTAATCTTGTGCTTGTAGTGGATTATGCACCGATTGGCTAGGAACTCGAGCTTCTGCAGATGACCAAAATGATATTGCACTTGTGTCTCTGGCGTTCGCATACTGGTCCCGGCCCTTGCAGAAGTCGTTGTCTGCAAACAAGGAGTGAATTGCAGCTCCAGCTCCAAAGTAGTATGCCATTTTTCTCGGACGCAGTCCACCCCCTATTTTCAGGAATTTGGGCGCTTCACATTCAGGACACGCATCACTTTCTGCTTTCCTCCAATCTCGATGAGAAAGCATTGCAGAATTGAAGCACAGAAGAGCATGTCTGAGCTTTCATCGCTTACCAAATATCCCACAATTTTGTGGTGATCGATGCTGAGTTAAAGATTGTGCCATTGCAGGAATATGCTGTAAGATCATTCATGTAGCTCACCTGCCCCTGCCAGGAGTTTTAACAGCCATTCAGTTGCATTGCGGCCCAAGTCAAACTGAGGCTCCCAAGCGCCAAGGAGAAAGCATAATTCCTGCAGAGTCGATCGCGATCCCTCAAAGTGCTGGTGATGCCATCTGTACGTGTACTTCTCTTTGGGCCGCCGCAAACCTTCCTCAGCAACGTCGGCATCTTGTTCTGTGTGACAATTTCTGGGATTTGTTGACCCATGCTTGGGTTGTTGATCATCAGCTGATTCGGCACTTCCTGACATCCGGCCGTCGACGGGAATTCCTTGTGCAATGTCTTGACGACCGTCAGGTGGCTCACCATCAAGACGCCCTGGCTGTTTGCTTTGATAATCGACCACAGGGCGACAGATTCGAGCTGGTTTGCATACATGGCCATGAAGCAACCATTTTTCAGTGGCCTTGGCATGGAAAACTGGGCATCTAAGTCTTCCTTTCTCGGTGAAAACACGTTTCTGAGTCGCCCGGAGTCTGACGCTCCAACGATTCATGATAGGCAACTTTGCCTGGCTTGCAACTCTGTGCCGGTGGGAAGGGGGCCCTTCCCAGGTGAGCGGAGCCAAGTTATGTAACACATGATGCAATATAATAAGCTGCTGGGCAGCCAAAGTACAGATGTGGGTTCCTGGTAAGTATGGTTGACACCAACAACACAAGACGCAAACACGAGCGCGCATCCCCCCAAACTCCGCCGGCGCCAACGGCCGACGCCTAACGTTAGGCGGTTAACCGCGACGACTGCCAGTGAAGAGTTGCTGTGTGCACAGGCTGACTGGGCGCCGCGATGGCCGGTGGTGGAGGAAAGAGCGGGTTTAAGAGATCATGTTTGCTCTTGCTGTGTGTGCAGGCCGCCTGGGCGCCGCAATCGCCAAAGGTGGAGGGGCCGGTTTCAAGAATTGACGTATTCTGTTGCTGCGTGTGCAGCCTGCCAAGGCCCTGCGATCGGCAAAGATGGAGGGCCGATGGTTTGAAGAATTGATGGCCCTTGTTGCTGTCTGTGCAGCCTGCCCTTGCGCCGTGATGGCCGTAGGTGGAGGAGAGCGCAGGCTGGACAATTGATGTTTTCTATTGCTGTGTGTGCAGGCTGCCCAGGCCTCGTGCGAGCTCCACGGAGGAGGAGAGAGCAGTGGGTGTCAGAATTGACGCTTTTCTTTTTCCATGTGCGCAGGCTGCCTAGGCGCCGCGGTCGCCAAGAGTGGAGGAGGGCGGAGGAGGGACGGGCTGAAGAATTGACCGCCTCTGTTGCGTGTGTGGAGGCTGCCCAAGCTCTGCGATCCCCGCGGTGGAAAGATCCCAAGATGCGTGCTGCCACTGAAAAACAAAATAGAACGCGTGAGGGATCACTGCACCCTCACAACCAAAACAAAGGCGTGGGTGAGCACACGCACCTCCAAAACCAAAACGACTGCGCGGGGGATCACTCGCACCCCCTCCCAAACCACCACACAGCAAACAATGCGCTGGTCGCAATTGGCAACCCCGCCCCTTGCAAAGAAAAGTTCAAAATCGCGTCGTCCACGCGCTCTCCAGACACCGTCCATGCGCTCTCTGGACACCGTCCGCGCGCTCCTCGGACGGTTTCTCCGCGCCCCCTCTGGACGACCAAGAGTGTCCGCGCACAAAACGTCCGAGCACACAGAAAAGCGTCCGATGCGTCCACGCCACGCGCGGACAGAAATTTCGTCCGTGTGTTTTCCGTTTCCTAGCGCTCGGACGCTCCAGACAATTTTCGTTAGCGCTCGGACACTTATCCCGAGTGCGGTAACGCTCCAGACGTTTCCTGGCGCGCTCGGACGCGTCCAAGGGCCTCGGGCGCTGCTCGAACGCCCCCTTTTCTGGTAGTGCACGGGCCCACCCGGGGACACATGCCAACAGCACCCGACTCGGAGAGCCCCGCCACTCACGTAACCCCCATGTCACAGGGGTCGATTCTTGCACAAGAACGCTGAGTCAGTCTCTAACAAATTCATTTATATAAATGACCCCATGTATGGGGCGCTCCAAGTCCCGTTGCCAGCTTATGGCATAAGATCCCCCAAGAGCTGATCGTATTTTTTTTGCGTAGAAGCAGCTTGTACGTTGTGACGCCTAAAAGGCGTAAAAATGTGCAAATACAGCGTAAATACAGCTCCATGTACATAGATACAGTACATACAGGCTTTAGGAGTCAGCGGAGTGGCAGCCAGACGCGCTGGAGTGGGCAGGAACGAACTTTTGTTTTACGATGTCGTTGCACTTGCCGAGGGCGAGATGGACGCCATGTGGCGGGGGGACGGATTGATCACTGTACGCGATTTTCATAGTCTAACCTGGTGTCCAAGAAAACGTGAATACAGCAGCAAAAATAGCTCCTTTGCAAACTTACGTTTTTACATGTAGAAAAGGAGCAACGTAAAAACGTAAACATAAATATAAATAGCAAGTCTGGCCGCAAATGCCCGCATATCCTGCATTTGTGGCTGTTCCATGCGCTACCTATGGGAACGAGAAGGGTGACTCCGATTGGGCAAAATGTCAAAGTATTAGCTCCTCAACAAACCACAACTTATCCTCAAAAAATGCCAAGGATTAAGTGTAATATGCGCCTCAGTTCCTCAAGGCTGATATTGAGCACAGCGGCTCGGAACTGCGCGCTCTGCTTTCTGCACAGTAGCAGTATCAAAAATGATTTTATTTTGCTGAAAACGTTTCGGAATCACAAGCCCGGCACAGTGATGCCAATTCAACATGCTCGAAAGCTTTTCGGTTCTGAAATATTTGCTTCTAAGTATCTGTTGGAGAGGGAATCGTACAACATCGTGCGTATCTCCGGAATGAAGCACTGCAGCCACACACATGTACGGCATCCGTTCACGTTTCGTAATCGGCACACGTGTGTTGCATGGTGTCTCGATTTGGCCCACAAGACTCGTCGCCATCTGATTTTTTGCCCTGACCGTGGATACCGAGGCCACCTGGAGTTTTTTAGCCCAGGATGCCCCCCGCTCCCACAAAATGACATTGTCCGCCCTGCTCCACCACGCAGAGCAGCGGACCGCCTGAACTCCGCCGATTAGGCCACGCCCACGAACGCCGCACCGCCGACTTTGGCCACGTTTTGTTGGCAGGAGGAGGAGGCAGCCGGGGGCACGGGAGGCTAACCCAGCAGGCGGCAAGGGGTCAGGTCTGAGAAGCGCGTTCGCCCAATCGCCGGTCACGCACCGCCAGGCAGGGGAGCATTTTCTCGCCGGGAAGCAGGCGAACATGTGATCCTGTTGCCTCCAAACCCCATCCTCCCTTCCTTCTGAACAGTGATCGGTGAGGCCCCTTTCCAGGTCGCGAAAAATTGCCGCAGACGCCTCCGCAAAAGGCTGCCGTCCCAAACCCCCGCTCGGCGTTGGCGCTCGTTCCGTGCTGGCCGCGCTA
>CAJHUC010001942.1:0-15786 GCA_905146915.1 Ostreobium quekettii
AGAAATGAACGACATTCGACAAATGTGCGCTACGAGTCTCTTGGATTTCCCCATTCTCAGTGCCTTTTAAAACGCACAGGCTGCAAGAGGCCAAGGCCATCAACACGAGCCTGACGGCTCTCGGCAAGGTCGTCATGAGCCTGAGCCACGAGGGGGACCACGGCCACGTGGCCTTTCGGGACTCCAGACTCACGAGGATTTTGAAGGACAGCTTGAACGGCAACTCGTACACCACGCTGCTCGCAAACCTCAACCCCATCGCCGAGAACTACGAGGAATGCTTCAACACGCTGCAGTTCGCTTTGCGGTGCTCGACCATTCAGACCGTGCCCCACATCAACGTGCTGGTGTGCCCACTGCTCCAGTTGCTCATCTGGTGCTTAAATTTCAGCTGGTTCTTAATTATGCAGAAACAACATGCTGAAACGGCTCAATAGTCACAAATACTCTGATGAACTGGTTTGAGGAAGTAGTGACATGTGTACGCATGTATCAATACACATATACACATACGATGATACGTCATAGTTTTGGAACGCAAATTTCACTATGCTATTAGAATAGCTGTCCCTGTAAATACGGGCCTAGTCGTGTTGTTTATTACAGCGGAACGGAATCAAAATCGAACAAATTATGCCACTGCACTGGCGGATGTTATGTCCTGCGGCAGACAGCGGGCACTACTCAAGATAAGGTCATCGAGCAGCTGACGCGCAAGATAGAGGACCTCAAGGAGGAAATTGAGAGGATGCACGCCCACTACCAGAAACTGATCGAGCAGATCGCCGGTCCGGATTACACCAGGTCCCTGGGACTCCTCGAAATAGGTGCGCACATCTCTGAATGCCTTTTCTGGGACGCAACACAAACAAAAGCTCGTCCCGGCAGCTTGCTGCAAACTACAGGCTCTATTTTTCTTCCATTAATTGACCTCATCTTGAGGCTTGTCGACCTGAGACCTCACATGAGATCCATATTTTGGAATGTGGTCGCAGGGCCCCCAGGAGAGGAACAGAATGAACAGGACGAAGGCGACGCTTACCGTGACGCCGTCGCCTTGCCTCCTGATCTCGGGAACACCAAATCTCGAGCGGCCAGCGCCGCGGGGACGCGCCCCGTCTCCGCGCGCGACTCGGAAGGCACGGCTGCCACCGGAGTGCGGAGCAGGAGGACAAGCAGGGCCCCTAGGGGAGGAATGTCCCTGCAGATGGTGCGTCATTCACTAGGGAAAAAAGGGCCAAATAACGCTTTTGCGAACACACATAAAACACATTTTATCAAAGTTCTGCACGCTATTAACACAAAAAAACACAAACCCGTAAATTTTGTACACGTTTGAACACGTGTTATTTGGCCCTTTTCCTCCTGGTGATTTTTCGCACCATGCTAACCTGAAAGCGCCGTGAGCGATGCAGAGATGGGGATTAGATCATGAATTAATTGAGCGTTGCTGCTATGCAACGCATTGTTATATACTGCGTCATATAGTGCATTATTTGTGCGAAGCACTGAAGTGGCACCCTGTTTCAAATAGCACTGGCAGATTCGGGGTGAAGCTAGCTGAGCGAATTTTATCCAACAAACGTTCAGGGTAAAATTGCGACCGTAGACGAATCACAATGCACCTGCGTTGTCCCAAAACCATTCGAAAAAAGTTGGCGGAAAACACGGCAAGCAGTAGTGCTTTGCTGTGTCAAGTAAAGTATTACCGTTTGCTACGTGGCCCTACTCGGTATTGATACAATGTACTGCGATCTTCCCTCCGCCATGGATGGTGCTGGACCTACCGAGTGCGTCGATTACATTGCCGTGCAATGACAAAACGCAGCCCATGTACTTGAAAGGCGGTGACAGTCGTGGAAACAAGAAGAGTTTTGTTAGGACTCGATTGTTCACGGTCCCATGTCCACTGAGTGCAGAACCGGTGATTTTCCCGCATAATGGAAATTCAATCAATTGATGTTGCAGAAGCCTTTTCCCCATCCGCTCAGGTTGAGAACCAGAAGGCCCACCTCATGCACGAGCTCGAGAGGCAAAAAAGCTACGCCAAGGAATTGGAGGATCAACTTCGGCGGCATCGATCCGAGCTCGACGACATGAGGGAGAGGATGTTTAGGAGCGAGCAGCAGCAAAGGGCGGACAATCGCAGACTGAGAGAGAGTCTCCAAAAGGCGAGAGAGCAGGCCTTGGAGAAGGGCCAAGAGGGCGAATTCAACGTAATGCGAAATCAAGGGCGCCGTGGATAAGACAATGCTATAATTGGTGGATGTCAAATTTAGGAGCAGACATTATTTCTAATGAACCGCCGTGGCATCCACCTCATTCTATCAGAGTCGTTTGTGAATTCAAATTCGCCACATCAGATATTGTCACTCTCATTTGAGCATTTTTACCCAACAAGATACCCTTGAAAAGCGAAGGCTTAACGGCGAGTTTGATTCTCAATTGCCTCGATGCATCTGCTGCGGCAGCTAGAGGAGCAGAAGAGAGTATTGGGCGAGGAGATCAACCGGCTGGAGGCCAGCAACGAAAAGCTGCGAGGGCAGCTGAACCACTTCACCACCTACATCGATGAGCTCACAAACGACCGGAACCGCGACGCGGCAAAGTTCAAGGAATCGGAGAGGCGCATGAAAGAGGGCGGGGAGATCAGATACAAGGTGTACGGCGCATGTCGGTCGTGTTTAGTAGGTGGGGACAATGAGCGACCCCGGGAGGCGGCGCTTATCAGCGTAGTGTTACCCGTGGTGGTCGTTATCCAAGGAGGGCGACTCCGCGGGCACAGCCAAGGATACCTTGCGCAGCGGAAAGGAAACGCCTGCTGTGTCTCTAGTTGCAATGAGAATCGTCAGCAATGAGTAAGAAGCAATTGGTCAGCCGCCAATTAATGAATCCTGGTCTGTTGATGTAATGCTCGAGAGAAGCACCGGTGATGGGTCAATCACCGGTTCTTCAATCGAGCATTCCATAAATCGTTGAATTGAATATTGGATCAATTGAGCAATCGGTCGTTCTCACAATAATGGACAGGCGCCTACGCAAACAAGCTCATGAATAAACAACAAGTAAGCATACAAACGAACAGGCAAATGAATGATGAATGAATGAATGGAATAATTAACAAAAGTAGAAAAATGCATTGACTGGTGAATGCAGCAACCCACTAGGTAATCGCGATTGCATTCAATAGTGCATGGACAGGCTTCTTATCTACGTTTACGTTTTCGCGTTTGCGGTGTCACGCGCAAAGCGTAAATTTGAAGAAGGGGCTAGTTTTGTTTACGTTTTTGCGGATCATTGTGGCACTCAGGCTGCAAGTCGCGCACGACGATCAGGACTCCGCCTATTCGACCACCGCAACACAGCGCCCACCTCGCCCTTGGCAAGGGCAACGGCGACGCGGAACAAATGTTCTTTTCTTACCCATTTCGGCTCGTCTGGATGCCACTCCCCGGACTCGCTGAGTCTGTATGTACTTCTTTTATGTATGCGAGGCTGTCTTTACGTATTTTATGCGTGTTTACACATAAAAAACGTAAAAAATTGTGGAGAAATGCGTAATACGATCAGTTTTTGCTGCGTAAATGGCAAGCCTGAGCATGGGCGCCAACGCTGTGGTATCCATGGCAACACGAAAAGACTTTTTCCTGAAGCTCTGCTGGTCGGTACAAATTCCACATGAATACGATTGTGCCGCGTCCGGCATTCACTGCAACCCGTCGATTGAAAATTTTCATTTGATAATGGAATTGAGTTGAGATGCAAAATTTTTGGTCGAAAGTCACCCGAGCCGTTTTCGAGTCTCGCAATTGTTCGGTACAAATTACCTGCAATGGGCGTTTCCGTGCGACTGCGCACATGATTGATTGTAATTTACACGTGTTGCAGAAAATGGCGGAGCAGGTCGAGAAAGACAGGGCCAGGGAAATTGAGAGCCTGACTCAACGCCACTCTCAGCTGCTCACGGCGAAGGAAAGAGAAGCCTCCGAGCTGCGAACACTCTTGGAAGACACCACTGCTCGAAGCACCGAACAGGTGCAGAATTGATTTGGCATCGCTCAAACCACAGCACTTCAGTATATGAGTATGAATATATGAATATTTATCAGTCGCAGTATGTTTAGAGTGTAGTTTTAAGGTACTTAAAAATATAATCTGGCTACCGTCGTGCAGAGTTTCTTGATCTAGGTCGAACGGGATGAAGTCCTGCCCTTGAAGCTCACCGAAGGGCAAGAAAGTATAACGATAAACAAATAATGCATAAGAAGGAAACACAGCACACCGAGGCAAGATGCTATTCCTCAACTTCGTGTATTTTCACAGAGAAAGGCGAAGTCACTGGTGCGTTTGAGCGCGCTGAGTTCCTTCCCTTTAAATTGTGGTCGACAGGTGAAGACCCTGAAAGAGGAGGTCGAGTACCTAACGCTCTACGCCAGACGCATGTGGCACATCTTCGAGGGCCTTTGCCAAGGCCGCTACCCCGTGCAGGTAAGACGAATTGAGCTAACGCTTTAGGGTGTAATGGAGATCATTGTGAGGCATCATCAAATATATCTGCAACGCGGCGATCCTTCGCATCAAAGGCAGTAGAGGCTTCCCAATAGGTGGCCTGCATCGTCAGAATACATCGCTTTCTGTTTTCCATTGCTCCTGCCCTTCTCTTGTCCAAGTCTTTGAGGCCTCTCACGTTCAGGAATCCTTGTTGCTCAGGCAGCTAGGGGCGTGAGGTCGTTACGAATACCGGCAGCGGACAGGCCTGAGAACCTGGACACGCCCCGAATGGAGCGGCTGCAGGCGAGCGTGGCGCGGGCAGGAGATTTCATTCTGGCTGTGGAGGGGAGAGGACTGGAGCAGGTGATGCCCGTAGAGGAGATCTTTTAAAATTGTCTATGGCGAGACAAGGCGGTGCGTTTACGGGTGCCCCACAGGGTGTAAGCTTGCACCTTGTAGGCGATGAGGGGGATATATGCATCCAAGGACATGGTGATGCCGGTGGATGCCGAAAAATCTCGATGATGCGCAGCGTGGGCAGATGATCCTGTACACGTGTGTGCAATTACAAATAGGCATTGTGCAACACCGATCGGGAAAAAGAGGGCAAATTAAGTAACAAGTTCAGTTGCTTATAGGTTAAGCATTAATTTTTGCACATACGTTGTGCCTGGAATCCGTGATGCATTTCGCACGTGCCTTTAAAACTTTCTGGCATACATAGATTAAATTTCATTGGGCGTTTCTCCGTACTTGTCGACGGGGTCTCTTTCGCTCAACCTCGCTCATCTTACGCCCTGGGAGTGGCGCGATTCAGGCCAGCGCCACGGCGGGTGGCGACGACACGGCAACGTCTCAGGCCGCCAGTCGCAACAACGACTCGTCGACTCCTGCGACCGAAGAGGTGGCGACGGATTCCTTGCCGCAGTCCGTGCATTCGAGCAAGTGGAAAGCGGGGGCGGGAGAGTCGGAAGCAAGAGCGGCGCCGGAGGAAATCGGTGCGATGAAGCGGCGCCGGCCCTCCTGCATTAGGGGGCCGCGGCTGATGCGTGCTCGCCATGTTGCATTGGTCACGCAGAAATTACATGCGTGCTGGTCTGGCAGGCCATTGCTACTTAGTGGGTGAGAATTCCCTTGTACTGCTGCGTGTCCATGCCATGGATATGCATATCCAGCATGCGGCGGCCATATCCACGCCATGAGCGCCCGTATCTTGGGATACGGACATATCCTGGATATGCATTTTCCAGCATATGCACTTTTTTTTGACGACCATATTAAAAGTTTACACGTTATCATGCAAAGAGGGCAGTCAGCTATTTTGTACTTCATTTGAGCGCATAAGTTCTAATTAATTATAATGGCGCTTTGCATTATTGTCTGTTCAATTTGTCAGGGCAAGCAACCGCGCTGTAGTTCGCGCACTGGTTCAAGTTCCTAAGTGGTTCGAATCATCCCATCATCCCTGGAGCCTAAAAAAGGCAGGCTTTCGGCGTGTTTCTGTCCAAATATGTCCTCTTTTTACACAGTCTCTTTCAGTTATCGGCCGGGAACTACCCGCCGATAGTTTAAGGAAAATAGTTAACCACTCGGTTTGGAGCATACATGAATAATCTGCAACACAATCTAAGATGAATATTGTGTATTATGCAAATTTGAAATAACACAGTAATAGCCGTCTTTGTTTAGAGATGACCCTGTGTCGATTTGGTGCGCTTAGCGTCAATTTGACACTGAGATCAGAACCCCCCTCCCCCCTCTTAGCGTCAATCCTTAAGTCGATGCCAGGATGACTCAGCACCATTACCTAGTAGCCTGACTAAACTTTCAAGACTCTTGTGAGGACAGTCATAACAAGAGTTTCAGCGGTTTTAGAGGACTGTAATGTGGGTCTCTAAAGCCCACAGCAAGCAATGGGGGCAGCCCCGGAGGTTCTCAATTCAGACGATATGGGGCCTTCCTTGAAGATTGAACGTTTCAGGTAGCTTTTTGAAGTAATTCATAAGTTGTCTGCCACTGATCAGGTGCGCTGTGGGGATGTATCTGGGTATGTGCGCATGATCTAGCGCCATAGTCTCGCCAAATTGACGCTAAGCGTACCAACTTCGACATGGCGCCTTCCCTTATGCAATTTTGCGCCAATGCGTGCTGCACACAGCGCAACGGATTTCGCACAAGGAAAAAGGGTAGCAGGGCTCGTAAGGATTTGCCAAAATATTGCCCACCCGCTGGATGTCACAGACTCTCAACTAGATATCTAGACGATGAAGTAGATATTTTAATATCTGGGTGACTTTGCTTATCTTTTTACGAAACAACTGAACAATTCATCCATCATCTCGGAAACAAATCCATGCTCCTAACTATTGGCGTATCTGCGGGGAAGGAGTGGAAATGACGAAAAATACGCAGAAGCTGGCAGCAGATGGTTTGGTTGTCGATGCGCGTCCCGCTGGGCAGTGCACCGGATTCCACGTAGCGAAGCCTAAGCCTTACCGCATCGATGTAACTTGTGGTCACCATTTTGTTATATGTTCTGTATACTTTGTGATATATTTTGTATCATATTTGCTGTGCACCGCCGACAATGTCGGAATCTTGCCCGAGTGCGGTGGTGACGCAAATTGCGCGAGTGCCGCCCCAGGTGATGAGCCTCCTGACGAGGAAGACCTTCTGCCCGTGGTGCATGCGCTGCAACAAAAGATACAGGAGCTGGAGCAGAGGGGACCCACGGAAGACATGCGACGACAAATCGGGCAGGAGATGAAAGACGTCATCGAGGCGCAGCTGCTGACGGAGATGACGTCGCAGGGCACGGTGGACTACATCCGGAGCCTTGAGGCCCAAATCGCGCGGTGCGTTCGTGCCTTGATGAGCTGGCATATCAGTTGTGCACGAGTGGAATGTGAAGAGAATGTGGAAATCATCTGCAAAGGATGTGAATGTGTTGTGACTAGAATGCCAACAGAGCGTTGGCCAGAATGTCTACAAGCAGGAATTGGGATCCACGATCAACTCCGGTACTTCGAACACGAGGTGTACTAATTATCCACCACTTCGAAATTCAATCGACTTAAATGTAACCAAAATTATTGTTCTACATTGGATATTTGCTTTATTGATTTTCTTTAGTACTCGACTTAAATGTAACCAAAATTATTGTTCTACATTGGATATTTGCTTTATTGATGTTCTTTAGTACTTTCCTAATGGGCTGATAGTGTTTGATGTGGGCATTCTCATGCTAGTGTATGGCGATGCAATGTGAGGCCATTGAAACCGCCGATGAACGGGCAAAATGCGGTGAAATATTCAACCCTTCCCTCATAGTAACGTAATGCCTGGCCCTTTTCTGCTGACAAAATTGACAAAATTTTCGCGGAGCAACAGAGAAAAATAACTCTCTGAAAAGAAAAGTGCGGAGCAAACACGTAACTGTAACATGCTTTGATGCGGAAGGGTTGAATACGGTTAATGTAGTGTGCCGTTCGCGCAGGTACCGGGTCGAGATCCAGAACGAGCGGCGGCGCAACTTCGACCTGCAGACGGCCCTGAGGTCGGCGCAGCGCAGGACGGACAGCGCACGTAGCGGCCCGTGGCGCGGGCGGAGGGACGGGCCCCAAGGGACCGCCTGGGCGACGCCCAGGAGCCGACCAGCCTCCTCCCCCGGCAAGCACACGGGTAGGCCCGCCACCGCGGGCCCGGCGGTCCTGTCCAGCGGCGCATTGGCTTTGAGAAAAGATCGGATTGGATCGCAGCCGGGATGCGGCTTCGGATCAAGAGGGGGGCAGATCCGGTCACAGTCGGGATCGGGATCAGATCGGGCTGTGGACTGCCTTAAGTTCCAAATGTGGGAGCGGGGCGGGTCTGGAGCCCTGTCGGAACGAAGCAAGGGGGGTGGGGAGTCCAGCGTGCCTGGTAGCGGCGTGGCGTGACCAAAGCGGCTGGTGGGTGGGGCCTGTTGCGGCCTGCTGGCTGGAGGTGTGGCGGGGTTTGGTAAATGAATGGCGCGCTGGGTGGGTGTGCCGCTGTTTGCAGTGATGCGCTTGAAAACGTGGAGCTGCCCATGCCCCCGAAACAGTACACAGTACTGCAGTACATTCTGCTGTACTTTTTGTGCTATCCTACCTTGCTGTTTCGTACCGCATTGCGCATTGCGCTGCGCCGAAAGTTACCATTCACGTGCTGGACCGTCCTGCTGATGCGCTGCACGATCAAGTACAAAGAATTACCGAAACTGTCAGCAGCATTCACCGTTTAAGAATGGGGCCGAAATATGCAGTCTCAGCCTTGATCAGATCCCCACGGGATCATCCCGTTGTTGCCAACTGTTGCCCCTGGGTCTCAACCACCTAACTTGATGAACACACCTAATGGCCATCTTCCTCCCAACGGGTGCGTCCTTTGCCCCAAACACGACTGGCATGGCTTCAAGACACGCTCCGCTGATCCCTTGTTCAGGGAGGTCCCTGACTCCCAAGTCGGTGCTGATGTTGCAACCCGTTGAGTGAAACCGTGGCGTCGGTCAGGTGCCGATGGCGTCATGGTTTTGGTCAGGAAGCAGCGCCAAGCCCACTGCCAAGCCAGTTGATCAGCTGACAGCCTTCACCTTGTTGCCCCCCGGTGCTGTACAACGGCTCACAGAGCATTAGGACCTAAGTCATCTCTCGCTTAGTATAGCGCCATCATGGCCTGAGGCACGCAGCCCTCCACGCCATCCCGCCCCCACGTCAGGTTCACCGTCGCCCCCACCTGGCGCCCGCAGCCCTTCCTCCAACACCCGCAGGGAGCCCCCCAGCCTTCCAACGACCGCCAGCACCCAACCCCTCCCCAGGTTGCTCCCACACGCACCCGCAAACCCCCGGCCTTTCCGGCGCCACATTTTCTTGCTGCTGGGCCAACAAAGGGCGCAATCGCGGAATGGCGCCACCGGAGGGCTGGCCGTGGTGGCAGCGGCCTGCCTCCGCCGCAGCGGACAGCAGGTTCGCGGGGTGCGGCTACAGGACGGTGGTGAGCACACAGTGCTCGGTGCAGCCCGACGAGGACGGGAATCCGCAGAGGAGATGTGAGCGGATCGTGAAGAGACTGAGGGAGTGCCCCGGAAGGTGGGTACAGACCACGCCTGCTGATGCGGGGGGTCAAGCTGGCGAGATTGCCGAGCCTGGATCTCGCGCTGGATTGAGAATCTCGCCGAGTCCTGCAAGACGGCGCATGTCGCGGGCACGGAGCTGGCCGACGGTCTTGGCTTGGTGGTTGCGGGGAATTGCGGTTTCGGTGTTATTGTTGTGATCGCGTGCCCTGGTCCCTTATGCTGTTCCGGGGGCTGATGGGGGGAGAATGGTGTTCGATGGGCAGGCCGGCGGAGGTGCTGCAGCGGACGGAGGAGTCAAGCACGGAGGCCAACTACCGGGATGTCGGGAAGGGCCTGCAGATGTGAGGCGGATGGGATTCACCCCATGGGATTCTCCGCTGTGGCTCGTGGCGGGCGATGGCCGCCAGTGCGAAAGGAAAGCGGGGGGCCGGGCGCCGGAGAGGGGCAAGCCCGGCGGGCTGGGCGGGGGCCTCGGCTGCGATCGACGCAATTCACGTCGAGGGTGATAGGGCTTGGACGAAAAATTCGGAATGTGATGCGTGCCGGATCGCCCGCGGGGGGGGGGGATCGGGGATGCGTGTGTCCGGGGGAAAGGGCCGAATAGCGGCGTTTGTGGCGACTGATGCGTGTGATGATGGTGCTGGGGACAGGCCCGGGCGGTTCGACGGCGGCGAGGAGGGCCACCGGGGGCAGATTCTGGGTTCTGACGTCGGGCAGCTGTACGAAGACTTCTTCAGGGTGGCCGCGGAGTTCGAGCAGAATTACGTCGCGGACGGTGAGGCGGCGCGGGGCGCGGCCCCGGCGTGCACGGTGCTGCGGGTGGCATCGCGGGAGGGCGCGGAGTCCCTCTGCATGTCCAGCCTAAGTGTCGAGTGATGTGGTCTTTGAAATGGGCGTACGAGATCCCCACGTGGGGGAGGTGGGGGGTGGGGGTGGGGGTGGGGGGGGGCGCGGTGAAGATTGCGCGGGGAAGGGTGCGCGGGCGCGAGGCCGGGGTCTTGCCGATGCGCACCGTGGCTGCTGAGCGCTGCAATCCGCCAAGCGCAGTTCTTCGCTGTTTGCTGACCCGTGGTGCTTTCGCTGGGACACCTGTCCATCCTCTGCAACAGCGGGGGATGCAGCCTCGTCAGTTGCCGTGGCACCCGTCACATGACACCCACAGCCCTCCTCCCAAGCCCCCTAATCTCCACCTCTCACATCATCTTGCGCAGGGTGTGGATATGAGTCTCACATAAACTTGCTCAGCAGGGTGTCCCCCGTGATTTGACCTGTTTTCCTTTGCAGTGTAACGAATCTTATCCAACCCATGCCGCCGCACCTGTGTTAGCCTGTTGCTGCTGGTCAGAGGTGTTTGCCGATTTGGACGTGCATGTGCCCATCCTCACCTGTGAGATGCAGGGGCTGGCTTTGGTATCATGAGAGAAAGCTGCAGCAAAAGGAAGTCAGTGGGTGTCGGCAAGGGGTGACTGGACGCCGATGTGCACGGGAACTGATTCCTGTCACCCCTTTCACAGGTGCCTCAGCTGGGGCGTTGGGTCAGGGACCTCAGGACGCTGGTTGCGGCCAGGGCGATCGACAGAGGCAGAACCCAGCGCCAGAGGGCACAGACGGCTTGATGGGGCGGCTCTTTGGGAGGCGAGCCAAGAAGGATCCTGAGGAGTTCTCGTCAAGCAATCCGAAAGGTGCCGTAGGACTATCCTTTCAGTAATGTTCTGTGGAACCTTCCAAACTGTTGCATCGCATTTGAGAGTCCAGGTGCTGGCCACGCACATTAGAAGTAGAATTGTGCCTTGTGCCACCTCAGCAGAATGTGCGAGGCGATGCTATGGAAGTCCTGCCGCTGTCAATCGGATTGCTTGGAGCCAGTGCTCCAAAGTGTTCCTAACGTGCACACAAGCTCTATCTCATCCGCTGAATGGGTGTGCAGTGTCCCGCTTGATGTGAAGTTTGTGGCTGGGCACTGGTGGGAAACAGTAGGGATAGAGAGGAGCCTTAGGCGCGATCTGTGGCCCCTTGCCTGACTTTGTGGCCACACTTTGCAGCTGCTCATCTTTATCAACAGCAAAGGCAGGAATAAGATTGGTCAATCTCACGGTGTTGTGAGACCAATCTGGTTGAGTACCAGGGGCCCCCTCAAGGCAAAGTGGGTCCCTGGTGCGAGTAACTTCTTGGCCATTTCCCAAGTATCAACAGCAGCTGCAAATGCAACGTAGCGCACATTTGCAGCAATTGTGGCATGCTCCTTGCCAATACACGGCCCCCCCTGGATGCGGGGGAATGCCTATCATTCTTTGAAGTTGAGACTGGACCTAGTCCATCTTTCAATGTTTGTGCTCTCTATTGAGGAGTTACAAAGTGTAGGTAGGTTGGCTGTGCTGTGGCTGCCAGGAATTTCACGCTTTTTGAGGGAATGATGTTCACTTTTGATACTGTTGCTTGCTGGGAACCTGTTGGGTGTTTGTTTGAATTGGTTGTGCATTGCCCCTGAAATGGCAACGATTGCTGTTGGCCGTTGCAGGAGCAGCGACGGCTCCCCAGTACAAGGACTATTCGCAGGACTTCCAGGAAGTGTGATGTCGATGACGGCCCTTGATCCCCAGGACCGCCTTTTTGCATGCATGAGAAGAACAACTTTTTGGGTAGTGCTGAAGGGAGGGGAGGGTGGGGTGGGGTGGGGTGGGTGGGGGGGTGGTCGGACGGGGGACATTCTGCCCCTTGTCAAGCTTGGAGTGATTGGCTTGTCAAACAATCAAGCTGGTGATTACATGACACTTGAACATCAAACGTCATGTGTGGGGCGTTTTGCATTGTGCTGGGCAGCAGGGGAAAGAACGATGTGGGTGATTGCTGGATAGGGAAAGGCGCAGTCGAGTTGATCTCCGTTCTTTGAGACCTGGGGAACAGCATTTCTTTTTGTGTTTCACTTTTCTCACAAGGACAGTTGGTTGAAGTGCCATGATGCATTCGTCGGTTTTGGCACCCATGTCTCTGTGCATGTGCACGACCTGTTGTGCGTCCAGGGGGCGGCCAGTGGCACAGTTGGCAGTCTGTGCTACTTTTGCGGCATTCGTGGCAGAGAAAGTTTACTGGTTGCACGTCACAAGGAGACACTGGCCAGGGGCAGCATTCGAAAGCACATGGAAGCCCCCTGGGTACGGCGTTGTAGATGGGGCGTGTGCTGAGATTGGCCATACTGATCGGCTGATCTGCACACAGGCCAGTGCTCGCGCCCTCTCCTGTGTGCATATTGTCGGGATCCTTGAAAGGGTGGAAAGAGGACTGGGGCAGTAACCGCTCATTGAGCTGCAGGTCTGTTTTTGGTGTAGACTTGGTGCATGACTGGCGCTGGTAGAGTTGTGATTTAATTGTTGTTGGCGTTGAAACTTGGGGGCATATGGCGGCCTGCCACACTCGCTCCCTTGTCGAGGCGCCTTCCTGTCACCTGTTTCTGGTGTGGACTTGTGTTCCGCCCCTCTGTCCAACTTCTTTCGAGTGCTGTCTCCGTGGCAACCTGCAGCTCCTGGGCAGTTGCAAGGGAAACGCGGCGTCGATTGGCATTCTGCTCTTGCACCCGGACGCCTGCAAGGCATCCAATTGCTCGCCCAGACTTTTCCTCAGTTGGTGGATCCTAATCCAGGTGCCAAACTACTAGCTGACTGGCTTCAGCAAACAATGGACTGGCGACTCAGCAAACAGCCATGGTCGAGCAAGTGTCTCGACATAATGAGACTGGCGGTCGTCGTCGGGCTGTCGCACATGCCAGAAGTTGGCGCCCGCATCGACACTGCTGGGCTGCTCCAATGGCTGGCCCGGAGTCGCGGAAAACGCTTACCCAAACTACCACCCCACACTGGGGCAGACATCCACATTAATCCCTGTGCACTGACGAAGGCAGGCAGGGTCGAGAGTGGCGACGCAGGAATGGGGACCGTAGGCTCGAGCGCAGGGCAGGGGCACGGCAGGGGTTTACAGCGGAGCAAAGGGACAGCATGAGGTTCCCAACGAGTATGAGTGGAGACAGTAGGAACGCTGTCCCTTACATCCGGTCCGTTCATCAGTGTCCTTAATTCAGTCCCCATCGTTCCATTGTTGTGGCTAGAACTGGTCGAGTAATATAAACGGCTGGACACGTACAGAAGTGATGAGGCATTGGGAATTGCATTAAGGATGTTGATGAACGGACTGGACACAAAGAACAGCACCCCTATGTCCCTTTGTTCGGCTGCAAACCGTTGCCGCGGACACGAGCCAACGTTGTCCCCGTTCAGAGGTCGCCACCTGACCACCCTGCATGCCTTCGTCACCATCACCTCTCAATGCGTCCAGCTATCAACAGTACTCGATCAGTGTCGGTCACAACACCACAGTGACTCATCCCGCCTATGCTGAACCCTCCCTGCATCCGCAGCGAGGCCCATACTTTCCGACCGGATGCCATCGACGTACGTCCTCGCCGGTTCGCCCTCGGACACCCCCTCTCCTTTCCCGGTCCCCGCAAAGCGCGGCGGCCATCAAAAGCGTCCACCGCCATCGGACGGGGCACACCGACCTGGGCGCCGCACCCTCCCCCCCCACCCCCCCCACCCCACCCCACCCCCACGACCCCGTATCTGCCCCCGAAGTGCCTCGCGCATACACTACAGCCAGCCGCGGAAGCCCCAGGCAGCGGGCCCCAAGCTCCCCGGTGGTGAGGCCCTCTGGCGGGCAGACAACCCTCTGAGGCATCGGACGGGCCAGAAGAGAGCGCCGCGCCGCGCGGAGTGCGCGGGAGATCCGCCATGGCGACCGCGCCGTCCCTGTCGCCGATCCCCGAGCCTGCCAACGAGGGGATCGTGGAGGCGGTGGAGATTGCGGAGAGCGGCAGCGGCTTCGAGGAGGGGGAGGTGGAGGCCTGCGAGATGCCCGACCGGTCGCTGGAGAACGGCCTGCAGCCGGAGCGGCCGCTGGAGGAGGGCGCCTGCGTGTGCTTCTTCACGCCCCGCGGGCAGCTCATGGTGGTGCGGCCCAACGGCAGGTTCTGGGAGCTGCACCCCATCACCGTGGGGCATACATCATACGACGCCGACGGTGAGGGAAGGGGTCAGGCCCTAAGGCACAACCGCGGCCGGCTGGGCCGCCGGGGCGGTGCTGGGGGCCCAGAATCGATGATCTCGTTGTGGGGGGAAGGGGGATGGGACGAATCCGGGAGGAGAAGGGCGTTGAGGGCTGGGAAGGTGGGGATGGTGGCTGGCTGTGGAGGGTTTCGGCGGGCGGCATTGTGATCGGCTTGTCTGGCTGCCGCGCCGCAGGGAACCAGCGCCTGGTGTTCTACCCGCCGGAGGCCACCTTCACGGTGATGAAGAGGGGACGACACGTGGGCTTCAGCTCCTTGGCGTGAGTGGCCCCCCCGGCCCCCCGCTCCGCCCTGCTCCCTGGGCACTCGCCCCGCCGAGGCGCGGGCGGGCATCAATTCCGGCCGAATGGCTCGCTGCTCCTGCCTCCATTTCGCGAACGCGCGCGGCGCAAGCGCTGGGCCAAATGATGCCGCGTGCCTTAGGTGGTGCGGGTGGGTTGAGGCTGACAGCCCTTCCCTCCCTCCTTTGGCGCAACCCTCGCGAAGACAAAGCGGGAGGTAGCGTCGGGATTGTGCACGCCTGCGCCACCGCGGAGTTATAATCGGCGGGTGCGCGTTTGCTAATGCGCCTTCTGCGCCGCAGCGACGCTGGGCGGCGCGCGACTCGATGCCGTCGGCGCCGACCATGCAGTACGTAGGGTCGGATGCGCGGTGGCTTCCCTTCGAGATCCCTCGCCGCCGTCCGAGAGTTGTGCAGCGCCCAGCGGCCGCGATCGGCCAAGATCACGGGGTCAATTTCCCGCGCTCGGGGCTGGGGCATGCGCTTGCTTGGGCTGGTCATGAAGGACGATTGTAATCTTCGCCGCTGGTGGCGGGAGGGTTCCTTGGAAGTCAGGTTGGCGAAGATTGGGAGGCTGTTTCCTTCCGGCCCATGGGGAGGCGTCTTTGGCGCTGAGGGAAGCGACGAGCGCGGGGCCGCATCTGCGGCACCGACCCGGGCATCTGGGGCTGTAGGGCTTGATCCTTGGAGTTATGGCGCTGCTTGTGCCTGGGCGAGAAGCGTCGGTCGTCGCCAAGAAAAGGAGACTGTGAGGTTGGAGGCCCGCAAAGGCAGTCTTCGGCGCCTCGCTGTGTGAAAAGAGTTTGCTGC
>CAJHUC010001943.1:0-25236 GCA_905146915.1 Ostreobium quekettii
GCAGCAAATGAAGTCGTATGTGCACAGCAATGAAAATTGATCGTGCCTGTGGACCACTTCCAAGTGCTCCACCATGGAGAAGTCTCCATAGTGGCATGCAGTCAATTTCGAACAATGCTACTTTAATGCTATGCAGCCATTCCGCAAATTGATCTCCTCGTGTTTTCGTCAAAGGGCACCAGGCGTGGATGCAAACGACTTGCAGTTGCACTCCAAATGTTACGTCTGCATTCACATTATTATTTGCCAAACATAATTTTGTTTGACGCCTTGAACACGAAAATGATAGAGATTGACGCCATTGCCGTCAGAATTCATTACATGTCGTATATAAGCGTTTTGGATCAGAACGGCGGAGTTTCCTACGTTCGGGCTGCACCACCCATTGAAATCCGTGAGAATAATCAACCAGGCAACCCAATCACTGAGGGTCATATGGCCAATTACAAGAAATACACAGAATACATTGTATGCCTGTCATACACGAATATCTTCAATTGCTGGATTGTAGTGTTCATTGCTTGAATACATATTATACTACCTGAAATAGCGATATCAACACCAAAACTGGGTCAGAAGCTTGCTAACGATAATGCTTCCATCAGCGTTGTGCAGGCTTGTTATTTACGTGTACGTTTACGTTTTTGCGTTCACGTGTTTACATGCAAAAACATAATTTGCAAAAAGAAATGTTTTTTGCTGCTGTATTTACATTTTGCGGCTGGTTGAGACACATAGTTTACATTATGAAAGTGGCGCACAACGATCAGTCCTCCGCCCCTTCGAGGATACGCAACATAGAGTCCACCTGGTCCCCGGCAAGGGCAATGGCGTCGAACAAATTGCGTTTTCTGCCAAATCTAGCGCGTTTGGCTGCCACTCCCTGGACTCTTTAAGTCTACATGTACTGCCTTTGCATAAATAGACGTGCACTTATGCTGTATTTATGTAGTTTTACACATTTTTACGCGTAGCAACTTAAAAGATATGTTACGTGCAAAAATGTTTACAGGGTAAACAACAACCCTGACCTTGTGCCAACAATTACAACAGCGCCCGAAACCTCCACCGATTGCATTTCTTGCTGGCCATCGGCTTCGTCAAACAAGCGAATTCGCAGAGTGGCGTACAGGCTTGGTTTTTACGCAGTAAAAACTGATCGTATTTACATTTCTACGCGTAAAAATGCGCAAAAATACGTAAATACAACGTAAAAACTGCCTGGTGTACCAAAGTACAGTACATACAGACTTTCGCAGTCCGGACAGCGGCAGCCAGACGCCCTGGAAGGGGCAGAAGACGAGCTTTTATTAAACGATATTATCGCCCTTGTGGAAGGCGAAGTGGACATTGTGTTGCGGGTGCTGGAGATAGCGGGGTACAGAATGTCGTGGATATTGGGATTCTCACTGCAAATCCAGCTTGGGGTTGGAACAAAGAAATTGAGTCGGCGTTGTGTCGCAGTACACTTTGCACATGTAATGGATCAGAAAAACCTGAAAGCAGCAGACATTACCCTTCAATGATCTGTAGTGAGCCGTAAAGCTGCCAGTCTGGTGCGACCACCGCCGAGTGAGATGTGCGATAATTTGTGGGCTCATATGAACTCGATATTGTACTGGCGACCCTTCGGTAGTTGGCCAGGAAGGTTCGGTCCGTATTGCGGTGTTGCTTTTTTCCTACGCAATGGGGCTTGGGCTGGCCATTGTAATATCGTCATGAGAAGACGTAAGCAAACCCTGGCGCTATTCAAATACCCACATCGTCAGTGACCAGTGGTTTTAGAATTGGTTGCGATCATGAGCTGTGCCGCGGAAACCATTCATCACATCAACCAATCAAACACAAAAGGTTGCCATCGCACCAGCTCATTGATCATAGGATTGGCGTCAGCCACACTCCAACTCACACTAGTCTCCCCCAATCACAGAACGCTCATCATAGAAACTCCAATTCACATCCACGACTGTCCTTGACAAAGACGAAATGGCTACAACTCATTTTAAATTAGTAATTGCAAAGTAGGCAACGGCAGTAATACCAGCAAAAAAGTACAGAAAATATGCAGCCTCGAAGTCAGATCATGAACGCCTTTTCAAATCATGAGAAATGTACCACATCAGCACGAAACATGCTTCGCATCATTTTCACATATGCTTAGTTTTCTTGCATGGATACGTGAATTCAAGCCAATAACAGTCCTGTGTGGTAAGAAAAAGATATACATAATGTGTGACTGGCCACCAGCGATTGGTATATTCCAATAAACCCTTGGCAGCACCACATCTCACCACATCTCCACTACAGTGGAGCAGCGAGTGCACTCTCCATGCAGGACTCTCCCCTGACAGGCGCGCAAACCCAAAGCGCTCGTTGGTGTGCGCAAATTTAAGCCAAAACTAACGAGATGGTCAAAACAAGATCACATATTGCTGCCAACGCCACGCTCAATGCGAAGCCCCTCACTGTACGACCCCTAGTGGGGATCGGCCACGAAACCCATTCCACATGCGGCACCTCACTACACAGGGCATCACTGCCTGACAAATGCCCCCCAATGGCCTCACCCTCTCCTCTGGCATAAAATTACTGGCTGCACCAAATCGGTGACTTCTTGCACCAAGTCACGTGCACATCATGTCCAACTCCGTCCCAACTAACCTAACCTAAAACCTGAACCCTAAAACCTAAACCTAAACCTGTCGTAACCCTTACCCTAACCCTAAAACTCACCCTGAAACTAAACCTAACCCTAAAATTGAGGTTAGGACAAAGTGTCACGTGACTTGGTGCAAGCAGTCACCGATTTGGTGCAGGCAGTAATATTTTTTCCTCTCCTATTGCCCGTCTCAGCACCGTGACCCGGTGTCGCGTCCCGGAGTCGGTTGCCGCGCGCCCATTGCCTCCCCAGGCGCGTGGCAACCGGGGCCGCTTGCTTCGCGGCACCTTCAGGCGCTGACGGGCAAACCGCGGCGCCGCGCCACCGGCGGCGTCGGGAGAGATCGGCGGGTGGGAGGACGACAGCCTGGCGTTCCGTCTGGAGGATCCATCATCCACCGAGCCAGCAGCGTCAGAGGCCCCAGCCGCGCCCCTCCCCCTGCCCCCTGCGCCCCACCACACCACACGGACGGAGGCTATAGTTTGAAAGAGAGAGAGAGAGAGAGAGAGAGACAAGGCCATTTGGGAATTGGGTAGGGCTCTGGCTTAGCGCTGGCGCGGTTCATAGTCCATCGCTCTGTTTGTGGTTCATGGCCCAGTTCGCGATCCAGTTTATGTGGGGACGATGCGATGCCACTGAGCAGGCCGCTTGGTCGCGGTGCCGGTGGAACGGGGTGTTGAATGGCGCGCAAAGGCGTCGCGGCGCTTGGTGGGCGTTTGGTAATGCCTGCTTTGGCGCGTTACGGTGTTGCCAGGGTTGGATTTGCGGGCGCTGCTGACAGTAATTCGGGTGGAACGCCCCTGTGGTGCCCAGGGAAGAGGGTCCAGCCAATGGATAGCGAGGAGAGCGATTTGTCAACGGAAGACGACGAGGTGAGCATTTGTGGATCGCTGACGGCGATTCAGGTCATGCGTATGTGCGCTGAGCAGTGAACGCCTGTGCTAACCAGAGCCAAAACCCCGAACTACGTCCCTAAACTGGCACGTCTGCAATTGCTATTGGCACGTAAGCAACTAGGGGCACAGGCTGCAATGTTTCTGAAGTGGTGACTATTTGTGAGACTGTACTCTTGGTGGTCATCTGCTTGCCCAGTGCCATAAGCTCTGCATGGATTTCGAATGCCAAGGTGGGCACCCAGCATTCGCGTAGTTTGTTTGCAACCATGCCCACAGCGGGCCAATGAATTGTTGCTCGCAAAGTGCTCTTTGGCATTTTCTTGCAGGTTTTCTCATACGACCAGAACTGTCAACCTCGGAAGGTCAGGATCATCGGAACGTTCAGCCAAAAGAAAGGTGGGTCTTCATGCAAAGAAGGTCCTGTTTTGATCTTTCTCTTGCCTGCTCCCCAATGATGTGCCACTTCTTGGATGTGTTTCATAGCCATGCTGTTGGCTGGCCGACAATGAAGCCTAAATGGAGGGTGGGTTGATGGAATGCACCAGGCTTCTGCAGATGTTCCCGATGCATCCAACCATATTCCAAACCCTCCATCTTCAAGAAACCATATAAGCATGACCTGAGGAAGGAGGAGTAGGTCCTCTTCCAAGATACTGTTCATAATACTCTGGATTGGTGTAAGTTACAGGCAGAGGCCTTTGCGAATTCACGCCCACAGAGTCTGCTCAGGGGTACGTTTGCTGTGACAAATTTGCTGTGGGCACATTGATGCTTTCAACCCCCAAAATGATACTGTGTTTGCTGCAGAGAGAATTGACAAGTACACGGTTACCCGCTGCAAGGTAGGTACGATGATGGCTGCAGGCTGGATATATGGTCATTGTGCAGTGAGGGAGCAACCCAAGTGTGCGGGCCCCAGTTTGATGTTGTTCCTTGCAGTGCACAGCTGGAGTCGATGCAATCAGTTTCTTGATTCAGAGGTGCCTGATCATGCCTCTATAACCCCTGCAAGCCAACCTGAAATGATGAGTATTCACCCTGTTTGCCCGTAAAAGGTACACAGCAAAATTATTGGTGCCCAATCAAAAGAAAACATCTTTCAGATGGTAGCCAACAGACTATGTTTAATGTGTTGTCATTTGAGCTTTCAACTGCCATTCTTTTTTGCAGACCGTTGAGATCAAGGACCCATTCACTAACCGGAATGGTGGCAAGCCATGGCGAAAGGTGTTTGAGGGATCAACTGTTTTGATTCATGGTGAGCACTTCCCTTGCAGGTCTATATCAAGCCCCTTGTGCAATTCATAATCGCGCTTTGATAGCAGCATGTATGTTGGCTCAAGTAATGTTGGCTGGACTAATGCAACACAATATTTCTCCATAGCGACCATTGCCCTCCTCCAGATGTAGCTTCACTATTGGTGCTTGTAGTGTTGACCGTTGAATAGTCTGCAAAAAGCTGTGTTCTTAGTAAGTATTTGAGGAAGATGCTGAAGCCGTAAACCTTATATTGGGATAGTCATCAAGCTGCGGTGAAACAGCACTAGGTTAGTGTGCTTAAGCAGGCAGAATCATCCAAGCTGCATGGGTGTGAGAACCAAATTATTGTGCTCTCCACAGGGGAAGATACCTTGCCAATGATGGCCCTGGTGCACAAATTGTACAAGATCGACAGCGGCACCCGTGATGGTAGACAGGTGGATGCTCTCTTGAAAGTGACGTGGCTGTATCGGGACAAGGAGGTGAAATCGACCAACAAAAAGCCATCCTCATGCACGGCAGGTGCAATTTTGAACAGAAAGAAGGAATCGGAGTCTGTTCGTGAGGTAAGGTTACCTTCATGTTGCGTCAAGATACTAATTGCCCTGCCAGCTGTTGACCCCCCCGGCTGTGTGTGCTTTTGCTGGCTATGCTCTCACTCTCATGTGGGACTCCTTGAGATGTGTCTTCTGTTGCACGCTGGATTCTGCCAAAATCCCAAATGTGCACAGCAGGAGTCTTTGTTTTATACTGAGCCGATGTTGAAGTACAAGGTTCAGGTAGGTGCAGAGAAAAACGAGCTGTTGAAGAGAATGATAAAAGAAACATAGCCATGCGTGTATCTGTTCCATTTGAGACTGCTGATAGTGTGTGCTTGATTCGCAGGTATTTTACACAGCCCACAGTGATACAGTGTTGGCACACCACATTATACATCCTTGTTTGGTAAGCACCCACAGGCGCCTGTCCCTGACCTGTCCGATCTCCCTGACTGGATCTCGTCTCTTGTCCCTAGCCAGACTAGTGTCCCAAGGCAGTCAGAATGAAGGAAACATGGGCTGCATATGTTAAAACAGGACAAATCAGTGCCCAGGTTGAATGGCAAGCTCACTGCCATTAGGTTGCAGGTTGGCACCATGGAGCACATTTCCAAACCGTCTTGAATCCTGCAGCTCCCAATCCTGCAGGGAAGATCCCCAGTTCAAGAATGCTGGTGCAGCTGTGTAATGACAGATGGCCATGATGACAAACTGTTGTTTCAAGAGAGGGCTGGCTTGCAATGCTATGATTCCTAATCGTTAATTTAGGCAGGATTAACCCAATGTGCTCGTGGAGTAATTGATGATTTGTGCAATGAGCTGTGTGTCTAAGTTTCTGAGTGAAGATGCTGTTCAACCTGACATGTGGTGCATCTGCTCTGCCTGTTCAGGTTCATTTTCAGCGCAGCAATGATCCACTGCCCTTCCAGGATGTCCAGATTGGCCAAAACTCACTTAAGAAGCACATGAAGGGCTTTGTGTGCCGCCGTTTCTATGACACCAGTGGCAAGAAATGTTATTTTTTGGATGCTGTGGCTGATGATGTCAGGGCGATCAAATTTGAAGATCATCTTGTTCTGGAGGTGAGTCATGGACACCAGCAGTAGCCTTTTGTCGAAATCCATCAAGCAACCTGAATCAAGAAATGCACGTATGGCCACCAGGGGCTTGATGTGGCTTGCACACATTCTAGAAACTGCTGCGATGTTCAGTGGCAAATTTTGGCGATGCAGCACAGTGTACCTCATGGGGTCAACCAACGTGCAGGTTGTGTGTAGGTCCTTAATGTTGTTGAATGGATCACACAGCGTATTGACATCAAAGAAATGTTGTGCCTGCTGCCCATGCTGTCAAGTCTCCAAATATGCCAACAACTTTTGTCCTCATCTCTGGACTATGGCCAGTAGTGTCCACCGGAACCAATGGAAAGAATGGAGCATCGATGTCTTGCAATATCCCTAAATCAAAACCTGTGCTGGGCTCAAGTTCAAGAGGCTCAGGAACTTTCTTCCGTCATTGCATCCTTTTTCTGTGAACAAAATTAAGTGTACGGCGTCCCCTGAAAGGAACTTCCCAACTCACAATCGAAATGTTAGCTGTCCAAGGTTCAAGGTTGCCGCAGGCTTCCAAAGGCGAGTCTGAGGACAGGACCAACTACAGAATGCCGTTTGCAGTCCAGTTATGGTTGCTGTCAACAAGGACTGGAGAAATCCAATCCTTCTGGTGTTCATGCTCAAGGTGCAAGATCTCCTGAAGGCGACCAGGCGTCAGATCGATGCTTGGCATGCGCATAATCCCAGATGGTATCTGAATGAACGACCTGGCAGTGCTGCTGGTCGCTTGGGAGAGGTTCAGGAAGGAGGCACAGATGGTGGTGTGCCATTTGGTAATGATGTGGCCAACCAGTCTGCAGTGGCAGAGGGCAATTCAGAAGATAGACAGCAGCAACACAGACCGTTTGATGCTGTCAAGGGCAGCACCAACAGGAAACGTCAGTGGGTTGGCGATCAGCAAGGTATATCATCTTGTAGTTGGTGGACAGTGGAACATGAATTGAGCATTCACTATGAATCCATTCAGTGGCAAAAAAGACAGCATGCTAACCTGCAATGTCTTGCCCCATACTCTCATGCAAACCCCACCCTTGTTAGATTCCAATGCTGAATATGTTTTGGAATAGATTTGTTCGTTCATTCCTATCCGATCGTGATCACTGCTGCAAGTCATGAAGCAGCCTTCAAGTCAGAAAATTGGAGTACCCCGATCGTGGTTCTTGAACCTGTTTAATGCTGGCCTTTGGCAATGTGCAAGTAGGTGATCCTGCTAATGTGCCAAACCATCTCCATGGTCTCGTCAATGCAAGCATCGATCTCTCACCTACAGCATTGCAGCGAAGGGGGATAGTGATGTTGTAAGTGGCACAATGCCTGCTCTGTGATCAACAGTTTTGTCCTCTTCAGGAACCCAATTTTGCCTGTTTCTGGAAGTAATTACCATGTCATGTATATGGCAAGTGAGACTGCAGATAAGTGTGGACATGTGCAGGTGCAATGCCAGATTGGAAGTCCCAGAAAACTGATGTCAAGCACACACCGTGGAGGCGTCTTGATCGAACTGTCTCAGATCCTGTCATCCCAGAATTGAAAGCAAACACTTCAAATCTACAAAGGCAGATGTCGCTGGATGCTGTGAAGATTACGTGGGAGCCCAATCTTCAAAGCTACCATAGCCAGCCATCTGGATCAGTGCCACTGCACGATGGTCACACAGCGAGGCACTCAACTGGACCCAGCAAGGAGGCTAAACCAAAGACAGACACAAAAACACCACAGGTTAGGTGGCACAATAACTTTTGATAACCATTCCCTTTTCCTTCATCTGTTGTATAGGAATAATGTCTGTTTGGTTTTGCATACACAACTACAGGGCTGCTGAGATATTGCCTGATATTGCCTGTCGCATGGTGTTTGTGACAACACTGCTGAACAAACTGTTCAATAGATGCTTCAGAATGGCTTTGCCAGTGATCAATGGTGCATCAACTGTCGGAAAAGATCAGCAGTTTCCATCCACACCACAAACTTGGAAGCATGTGGGCATGTGTGTTCCTTGCTGAGCAGCCCTCATCGTTTGTTGTTCAGGCCTCTGTTTCTCTCCAGGTGTCCAGCAGAGAGGATGACGAGTCCGATGATGACATTCCCTTGTCTCAACGATACAAACAACAGACATGCAAAGCAGAACTTCAGATTGCAAAACGTGCCAAAACTGCAAACACTCCTGCAAATCCTGACCTCTACATAAGACGAAACGGGGATAGGTTTGATGTGAAGATCCCCAAAGCCTTCACACATGGTGGTGAAACACGTACTGAGCTTGTGTTCAGTGGGAGCTTCACTTCCAGGGACAAGGCTGAGAAAGTGTGCATCGCCGCCATGCATATGGACCATGCAGATTTGAAAGATTATGTGAAGGCCAATGCAGCAGAGTTTGGAGCAGACCCTCGTACTGGCCGCCCACCAGTCGAGCCAGCAGTGCCTTTGACTGTGATTCCCAAAAGGGAGAACAAAAGCTGTGGCTCAAAGAGAACAGGTCAGTGATGTCACCTGGTTGTGGTTAGCTACTCGACAACCCGACTGCCGAATTTTTTGCTATGGCAATTAGTGAGCACCGCAATGTGCTCCCAAGGCCCATTGTGTGGCAGGCGCAACACATGCAGTTGGGATTTACTTGACAGTGTACAAAGTTTATAGGCAAGCTGGTCCTTGTGCTGCACTTTGAAAACAGTGTGTTCTTGGCTTGTATTGGCATCCAGCATAATTGGATGTCTGGACTCTCATTGATTTCCATGTCTGCAGCAGAGGTGCTACACGAAACGCCTAGAGAGGTGGAAAAGCAACTAAGGCGGCAGGTATGTTGGCGAGCACCATCTGTCTTTTGGAGTCTTGCGTACATGTGACCATGTGCTGTTCAGATTGAGGACATGGAGTTGTGCCAAACCCTCTGTTGTTATATCATCAGTGCAACATTTCTGTGGACACAGCACCCAGCAGTGATAGGCATAGTGCCTTTGTTTGGCAACAATCAGTATCAGGTCTCTGAGGGGGTGAGGCAAAGCTCCAATCATCATATGGAGCAATTCACAGCAATCAAGCCTGGACCAATGCGGCATCGTATGTTCTATTTGATTCCACCGATTGCGTGGTGAGCACTGATAACCATGTTGCAGGCCACTCCTGTCAGCGAAATAACTCCAACATCACCAGTCCAAGGCCCAACTCCTTTCAGTTGTCCCCCCCAGCCTGACACAGCAGAGGTGGAGCACAGCCCCAGACAAGGAAGGACTGAGAATAACATTAAACAGGAAATGCCATCTGGGAAACGTGGGGTAACGATGCCCACAAGCCAAGTCTTGGCTGGTGAACTGGCACAGCCACATTCCCTCCAAGAAGATTTGCAGATCGCCTTGGGTGCAGACACACCTTGCCGCCTATCCAGTGCAGAGGAGGGGGCAATGGTGGTGAGAGCCTACGATGACAGCTTGCTGCAGAGGTACCCAATGGTCACATACAAGACGGCTGAAGGGGAGGTCAAGAGGGGCAGACTTATACCTGAGGAAGATGTGGCAGCTCTGAAGGCTGTGGACCAGAGGGCTTGTGATTCATCAGAGGTGCTTGGCGCAGATTGCAAGGACGCTGCCTTGTCAGTGGAGCCCAGACCAACTGGAACACCAGTCTCTGAACCTGATGATGGCCCACCACAGGCCGTGGACTCTGAGCAGAACATTTTGGGCTCAGAGGCTCTCACGGAGGCTGTGGAGGGGGTCCCAAAAGCGGAAGACAAGCAAGAGGGTTCGCCTGTGGCTGGCAACGAGCTCAACATGAGGAGCTTCAAGGAGCTTCAGGGAAAAGTGGACATTTTCTTGGAAGGACGAGCCAATGAGGACACAGAAGGGGACCTAATTGGATATTCGTTTCGAGACTGTCTCATTTGCATGGAGCACAGATTTGCAGAATTTACAGAATTTACAGCAGGATTCTTGGAAAGGGCTGTTCACAGGGGGTTGTGGGACTTGTTTTTGAGCGATGTGGACAAGGGAGCCCGCACGGCACTTGTCCTCAAGGTGGATACGGACAGCGGCGAGTGCTACATAATGTTCAGTATTCGGCAATCTGACCGGTCAGATAGGACAGACAACTGCAGACATACCCTTTTTGCCACAGAATGGGTCCTTGCCTGGCCGCAGGTTAATCTGAAAGATAGTATCGAAGAATTGCAGCAGCAGGAAAATAGCGGCGGAAATGCAGGGTATTGCCCTTCTGGCCAGGGCGCATACCTGGAAGATGGCAGCGGCGCCATAATAGGAGGCTGTATTGGAATGGGGCATTTCGATATGTGGTTGATTGTGGATGCCCTGGTACAGCTAGGATACCTTGAAGAACCAAACGTGCTGTCGGGATCCACGTTGACAGCTGGCATGTGCAAGGACGTGGGGAAGACATCCAAGGATGGCGCAGGTGACGAATCTGAGACGAGCGACGAAGAAATTGAAGAAATTGACATTGGGTAGTGGACTTGAAGCTGTTTGGAAAGGAACCCATAGAGTGGCGGAGATATGTTAGGAACTAAATAGACGCAGGCTGGTCTTCTAATGTAACAATGCAACCATGAAACAAACTTGGTTAGATTTGGGTAACGAACGTCTGCCAAAATCCATCTTTGTGGGATGCCTGACGCCGATGAGTTGAATTACCGTTGAAAGCTTCAAGGCGCAGGTGGAATCCTGCAACAGAACCTTGTCTTGGATCTTGTTCGCTGTTCGCAAGACACCCAGTCAAAACATTGCCGTGGCGATGGAGGCAGAGCCCCATACTCACAGAGGGTTCTGCAGGGGCAACCTTCATTTCGGATGCGTGTCAGATGTGGCCACGTTACACATTTGGGCACCGGGTAATGGCAGCCAACGCGAGGTCTGTACGGGCCATGATTTGCAACTCAACATGTGTGCAGCTGAACAGGTTGAGGGGCCTGCGATTCCACTCAGGCAATGAGTGACGGCCAGCTGCATTTCCGGTAAGTTTTTTGAGACAAAAAATCGGGGCCCTGCTGAGTTTCCGTTCTTTCCTGTTCTGGGACCGACTGAACTTGTAATTCCCAAAGCAGGCCTGTCGATCGGTTCAGAGCATTCAGATTCGATGTGCAATGCGCATTCACTCTTTCCGTTGTGATTTTTTGCGTGCATACAATTATCATGTGTTGTGGTCTGCCCCTGGAACATTTATGAATGTGGCTGTACGAGATCATGCGCTGGTGTTAACTGCCCTTTTTTATGAAGGCCTTGCTCAAAGAAGCACGCATGTGGCGCTCGACAAGTCGACGGCAAACGTGGATCCATCTGCATGGGTAGACTCAGTAAGGCCGGCCCACAACAGCTTTTCAGTGCGTAATGTGCAGCTGGCTGCGCATTACAGCGTGGTACTGGGTGGTCCACGCGCTGAGGCAGGGAACCACACTGTCTTGCCGCGAGCACATCCTGAAGAATTGGCGGCAAGTTGGTCCCTGGGGCTGGGCGGCGCTGTGCAGAATTTGATTTTCTGCGTGCGTCCTTTTCGAGGTGGATGGCATGGGTCGGGGCTGCGCTGTAGACATGTCATGTCGTAGGCATGTCGCGTGCTGCAGCAATGAGGTTCTTGGGGCACCGACGGGCAGTCAGACTCGGTCGGCTGCCTGTCCTCTTTCGGTGAAGCCTTCGTGGCCCTCGGAAAGCACGGTGTAGACGTGCTGCATGCAAAAGCGAAGCCTTGAGAACTGCATTGCGCATGGTGTTCAGATGTTGCGCACCAGGTATTGTCTGTGAAATGGCAGTGTGACAACTTCCGGGGATTGGAAAGGCAAAACTCTGTCAGCCCCTCTCGTTGTACCAACCAAATTGTGAAAGTTGTGTTAAATACACATAAGTTGCGAGCGAATTTTCTCTTTCGTGGGTAGCCAACTTGGGCGGCGCTTGCACTAGCTGCACGGCTGCCGTCAAGCAAGCATTTAGTGCATTGTTGGTGAGAGTAATGGAAATGCACGCGCAAGTTATGCGGCGTTGCAGTCTTGTCGACTGTCAGCTTCCCTCATAGAAAATGCTTTTCAAACGCGTGACTTTGTCGCCCAAGTCATATTGTGGCCCCCAAACAAAATGACCCACTTGCCAGGCAAGGTTGGCCTATTGAACAAGTTCCGGCGCAGTTCAAGAGAGGGGCGGCAGTGGCTGGGTCTCACCAGGCCGAAAGGGCTGAGTGTGGTGTGGTATAAAGTCCTGGGAAGAAGCGAGTTTGGCTCCTTCAATCTTCAGTCTTCAGGCTACAGGGGGCTTCATGAAGTGGGTGCCCACGCAGACTGTGTGTGCATGTGTCCGCTGGCGCCCCCGCGGCTTGGTGAACCTTGTGTGAAGCCCCGGAATTCGAGGCAGCCGGTGTAGCATCGAACTCTGACCAGGGAACATTGTCCAAAGGTCATGCCCAAAGGCTGAACTCAATGCCGCATGTGGAGTTTCAGGAATGTCGGATGGAGGCGGAATGCTGTTGATCGAATGATCTATTGTGGGGATGGTACCCGGGCTGAAAAACCTTTTCCGGGTACCTGGAGTTTCCAGAACTTGGGTACCTGGTGTGCCTAGGTAACCCAGGTACACTGGATACCCGGGTAATCACGAATAAGCGGGTACCCGGGTGCAACCAGTAGTACTGGTCCACTACCCGCGTTTGGGTATATATCGGGGTACGGAAATGACATTAACTATCTTGTTAATAGATTTCCACCCTGGACGACGTTGGGTGGGCTGCGCTGCGATTCGAATCGGTCGGTGTCGTATTCAAACGGGTTTCTGCCCCTCTCTAGTACCTTGGGCCAGTCAAAGTACGTAGTTTCCAAGGTGCCGTCAGTTTGGCGCCCTTGGACTTGGCGGGCTTTGGCGGGGCTGAGGGGGGACGGCTATTTAGGCTTCCCCCTCGGTCCCCCTCCTATCTTGTTTCGCACCCAGCCCTCCCGCCCTAGAGAGTGGAGTTCGGTTGAGTTTAGGGTGAGAAGGGGAAGGTATGGTCGGAAGTACGGGATTAGGGGCTGACTCAGGGCCGAGTCACGGGAAAAAGTGAAGTGAAGTATGCAAAACGAAAGGGCAAACTGTTAAGTACGGGGTCCTCGGGTATGTGGAGTTATCGGTGATGGACACCTTTATTGTAATGTTTTGTCGTGTGGGGAACATGACCGGGAGGGTACAGGAGACCGGTAAGGTGGAAACTGGTTTGCCACGTGCTTGGCTGGCTTCTGTCTAACGGAGTACCGTAGATCATGGAGGATAGCGCCCCCCCTGCGTTCAACATCAGGGCTGGCGCCAGGAATGCGCGGGGCGCTGTTGTGCGTGCCCCCGCGCTACCTTCCGTCCTCCCCACGTTCTGCATCAGGTCGCTGACTCAGTAGCGCCCCACCGCGCTCCACAACACCTGCCATGTTTGATAACACTGTGGGCGTCATCTAAAGGCACCTGCACTATTCAACACCCCACGCCCTATCCTCCGTGATCTACCGTACACGACGACGACGCACCAAGCATGCAAATTTTGCGGACGGAAGTGTGGCGCCCGTCCGTTTCTGGGAACATGGTATTTCGAAACGGACGGTCGGTGCGTCCGCAGAAGGGCGGGGTAGCAGGCCTCCCCGGGAGGCCGTGGGAGACACGAGACCTGCAGCGGATCTCCGACTGCATGGCGAAGCGTGGTGCCCACATTAGCTTCTTTGGGGCGCCGATTGATGCCACTCGCCGGTGCCATTCAGAGCACCCACGGGTGGTATCGTTCGGCGGCCGTGAGGAGCGAAAGTGGCTGGAGTGCGAGGCGACGTTCGAATTCCCTCTCCCGCCATTTTATGGCGTGCTTTATCGCCCATTTTTCACCTGGCATCTGCCCCTCGTGGAAGATAATTGCACGCAGGTTGCACATAATTTCGACCAAATCCAACAAGCAACGGATGTGGCTTCTCCTCTTTCACTCAGTTTACCAATTGAATCCTGACTCTTGCTTGTCACGCCTTCTACCCAAGGGTCAACCCCCCTACAATTGCCTGCTGCTTGGCAGCAGGCTGCCTCCAGCAGCGTATCCTCTTTAAGTCGCCGCATTCAACCCAGGGGCGAAGCATTTCAAATGCTTGAAGCCAAGTTGGCTTCTCCTCTCTCAGCTGGGTAACTGAATGACTCCAAGCGTTTTCGTTTGCCAATTGCATGCCAGTGGGTGAGCAATTGCGAGCGGTTCGTGGGCGAATATGTGTCTGTTTGTACGCCGGACGCGTACAAGTGGGCAGCTAATTTTGCACCAGCTGTGTACGGGTGGGCGCGTGGTTGGACGCGGGTCGCATACAAATGCACCCTGCACAGTGGCGTGAGTTCTCCCCCACGCTGTGAATCTTCGGCTAATTCTCGGTTTCATGAATCTTCGGTATCTCCGCTCGCTCCATCCACAGCGTGCTCAACTTCCTATGTGTCGCAACGTGCAGATCGCGTTTTCACAGGACATAGTTGCAGCCGGCGGACATCATTTCGCCAGGGTAAACGAGATCTATAATAGATCTCATAATAGATCTAGATTCATAACAATTATGAATACCTCCCAAATCGCGCGTGTTTTAATTTTTACATAGTGTGCGTATTATTGGAAACTTTAATGTGAGGCATATTCCACAATTGTGGAGCGGGTTGCGTCCATTATATCAATCAGCCCTTGAGGAAGACACACATTTTCTTCCCTGCTGTGCCTGCTGTCCCTGTGTGTCCAGGCCTTGTTGTGTGTTCACTTGGGGGGTTAAGGCAAGTTGGTCGTTCTGGTTGCTTTCCTTGTTGTTTTGCATGCTTTTGGTTAAGTGCAGGGCTGGTGGGTGTGGTCGGGTGGTGAATAAAATACAATGGGACAAATTACAATGATTATGTGGTTGTTGTAGTACTTCCCGCGGGGGGACCAAATGTGCAACCCCACGGGAAGCTGTGTGAACCTGTTCCGGTCCACTGTGCCCCGTTCCGCCTCCACGCCTCCACCGGACACCCAGCGGCCGCCCGGGGCCGATCTCCAAGCAAACCGACGGGCCCACCTCGCAGCAAACGGGAGCTTGCCCTACCAAGCCCACGCGCATTCGCTGAGAGCGCCGGCGGCGAATCCGGCCATTGGGCAAGGAGGCCCCCCAAGATCTAACCCATCGCGGCGCCCATCGGCCGCGACAGACCTGCGCAGTCGAGTCATTCTCCAGCGCATCAATTCAATGCAAATTCTGGCTTCTGGTCCCTCTCATTTGCTGGCGAGAGTACTTCACTCAATGTATTGTCACCGACAATCATTCGCAGGAAATTTTGAACTGGTTGAATCCGGATCCTACTTGCGCAATGCCTCGGATTTGAATGGCATATGGATGATGGACATTACTTCCCTTGGGAAACATGAGTGTAGGGCGGCTTCCTCTTTGGCTTGATGCATAACATTTCCTGAATTAATGAATCATGGGTCACGATGGCAATACTTTCGCTCGATAAAGGTGTGATGCCCCAGCGTTGAGAATGGTGTGCAGTGCCGAGAGACCCGCCCTCGTCTTAGCCAAAGGCCCGCCTCCGATTTTGGCGGAAGAGGCGCTGCAGCGGCGTTGCAGCGCAATGGTGGCGGGCTCGCAGATACTGGGAGGGTGTTTTCAGCTCTTTCTGAGGCGCAGTAACGGCTGCGCCCGAGGGCTGAACAGCTGAATGACTTCCGTGGGCGAGGGGCTCCTCGCCGGCATGTCAGCCAAAACGGTGAATTGCGCCTGGAAAATCAGAGGGGAAGCGGGCCAGCTCTTGAAAAGCGCATGATCAAGAGCTGTGCGCAGAAATGCACCTCCCCTGAGATGCTCGGTACGATCACCTAAAAATTCAGTTTCCTCAATTGCACAGGGCAGGAGCCTGAAAAATACCTGGCCCAGGACAGCGCGTCCGCGGGGTCAATGCCCAATTCAGTTGCTTTGGCGAGCATCTCCCATTTGGAAATTACCTCTCGTTCGAATGCCTCGACGCCACACCTTCAGTGCGGGAATGTTTCACAAAGAGCATTGCCGTAAGACTTCCACCCCAGCATAGCTGTCTGGCCAGCCGTGGTCCTGGCTAATGAAGGTAATCATAAAAATCGACACAGCGCAGGGGCGCAGCTGCAGCAATGCAAAATGGGCATTCAACAGCTCCCTCAGGCGCATCGTTACGTAATTTATTAGCACAGAAGCATTTGGGGTGGTCGTGATCCACAGGCGCTCCCCGGCGCCCTGCACGCCATTGCGCCTGTTTGCATGCACGCACTCTTGAACCCCATGCGGTGTCAGAGGTGTGGCAGCAGGAGAGGCGAGCGTCACATTGGGCTGATGGCGATGTGCTCAGTATGCACAGATATTCATTGACACCAATGCCTCCGAACGCCTGTGCGCATTGTAACGCCACAGAATTCATGGCGCAGCCATCTGCAATGCATTCCTGGTCCTCTGCCGGATGCTGGTACACCGTAGTGGACGACCCCACCCCCAGGGACGGCGCGAGTCCATGCGTGTTCATTCCTCTTTCCATTGACATTCCCCACAGCCCAACATCATTGAGAACGGCGTCAGGCGATGCCCGCGCGCAGTGTTGAGATGTCAAAATGCCGCCAACATCGCTTCAAGCAATCCAAACTCCCGCTTTCCGGCCAGGGCTGCACGTGCATGATCATGAACCAATGCGCAACACAGCGTTTGGAAAAGATCGACAGATTCTATCAATTGATTCTAAACAAAGGCCATAGCCGCCAGTGAGAAAAACATCGCCTAAGGGAATACGATATTTTGATTTCTATAAGTTTGACATCAAATTGACACTCCCGGGGAAGGGGGAGGACGAAGGGGCCCAGCCATCGACGCTGAGAGATTGTGTCGTTGCACTAAAATGAAATTTTTGCTAGGAAGGTGTACAAAAACGCCACTGATAAGCGGCAAATAGCTCATAACTTGTTGCAAATGTACCTCATACATTCGAAAATTCAGTTAATCCTTAAAATGTATCAGTTTCCGGGCTTGGGACTGCTCCCATCGCCTATCATCGCTTTTGGATCCAATTTCCAAATCACCGCAATCGCCACAATTTGACTTTTCTCCCATAAAATTGTTTTGAATCTGTATGGCATTATTATACAGTGTTGCTCAGTCATCTTGCATCGAAAGAAGAGTTGGCGCTAAGGCTTAACATCAATTTGACGTTAAGGATACAAATTCAAAATCGCGTCTTCCCTAGCAGAGCGAGGGCGCAGAGCGCTGGTTCGCATCTAGGTAGTTCATAATCTGACTGCGGAGGAGACCAAGGACATCATTTCCACTCTAATACACACGAGCATGAATGCATTTGGGCACAAACGTGGAATTAATAACTTATTGAAATAATAGCCTGTGTGTGGGTAAATATGCGCCCTTTGTGCGTAGCGATGAAACTTGGTCGCATCGGTGAGTCTAGGGAAGTGGAACTGGAAACGATTGATTGGGAAAATGGCAGTTATGTTCCACATTCTGAAAGCAGCCATTTTTATTTGTATACTTCGCCTTGCTTTTCGAGGCAATGAGTAGGCAGCGCTCGGTGTTCCATAGGACCTGGCAACGTAACACCTTCTCTGCGCTAATACCTCATACCTGTGCATTGGCCAATCTCAAGCATGCGCAATCTGCGCGTATTCATATCTACGTGAAGACATGAAAAAGGCACATGGCGACAGCCGATTTACAAAACAACATACGCATAGATTTCGACTGCTTGTATACCTTTTAAGGCGTGACAAGGACATTCGCTCATTTGGCAATCAAGCTTCTGCACATTTTTCAAGTCTGCAGCCTCGCAGCGTTATCTTTTGTGTTTGTGCTAGATTCGCATGACCATATTTTCTTGACTTCAAACGCACGATACACGCCACGAAACCTACCATTGTGTTATGGCTGGGACAAACAGGTGTACCGCTGATTTGAAGTTAACTTTAACAAGTTGCTTGCTGCCTACACCATATGCAAAGGACCGCGAGCCCATTATGTCAACCTCTGTTCACATGTGTAGGAAATAAATACATTACGAATAGCAATGCCTATGCCTTCTTATTTCTTTGGCGTTTTTTGCTCCTTTCCTATCTTCGTAAGCTGCTGGTGGATGTTGTCATGCCGCCTGCACAGGAGGCTGCGGTCGCTCTGTTGCTCCACGAGCGTGGCATAGCTAGGAAAGAGGTGTTGTGGGCGTTTTCTGATGGCTCCGTGAAGGACTAAGGTGCAGGGGCTGCCGCTCTGTGGACATTCGGAAACCGGCATGCTTTCTCGGGCGTTTCCTGCAGATCGGCGGGCTTGCACTCTAGCACTCGGTTAGAGTTGGAGTTGATCCGCCTAGGCGCTGAATTGGATGGCATTCTAATTAGGATATGGAGATCGGCGGTGGAGGCTCGTTTTGTCACTGACTCACAAGCAGCCATTTTGGCGTTGGTTGGTGGGTGGAAATGCACATTGACGGCGGTGGAGGCACGGCGCCCCCTCCTGGAGATTATTGCGGCTGGATGCCGTGCCCTTTTACAGTGGCTGCCCGGCCATGCTGACATGGCGGAAAATAAAGCAGCGGATGGCCTGGCGACTGCAGCCAGTGATGGGGTGGGAGCTTTCGACGCTCAAGCTCCGAGGGTAACCCATTGTCCCCAGGCTATCAAGTGGCGCGTGACCAAGTACTACAATGCGCGGGCTAATCATGATTGGCAACGTACGGCAGCGCTGCATTGTGCCTTGGCTGTGAATTGGACGTTCACACCTTCCGTTGATTGGGCAAAGCCCTTTCCACGACCAGAAGTCACTTTTCTATGTCGATATTTAGCCGACGCATTTCCATGTCGTTTTTCTCTTTTTCGCTGCCAGTTCCTGGATTCACCAGTTTGCCATATGTGTGGGCTTTGGCGGGAGGACCACGCACAAATTTTCTTGGATTGTCCAGCTTTTTCAAATGCCCGTTTCACATGCCATGAATCTGCGAGGCGTTTGGTAGATGCAACAATTCTATGGGGCATTTTTGAACTAGTGCCACAGGGCTTTGGAATCTTGGTGCGCCTTTTAGCATATGTGCGATGTGCTTGGGCTCGCGTGGGACATGGGGCATGAGGGTTGGGATTGATTTTTGTTCGCTACATACAATGGACACCATACACTGAACAAAATCCATGGGGATTTCATTATTCATACCAGATCACTGCACTTCATGGAACAAAAGGGAGTGGCGACAAAGGACCATGAACAATCGATTCCGAACACACTATCTGCTTGGTTTTCGCAGCCATCATCGCCTGCCAGGTGCATGGGGTGCTTTTTGTCATTTTGCGACAAATGTAGTCCATATATTTTGATGATGATGATCTTTGTAAACGGCTAATAAAAGATCATCTGCCACTGGCTGACTAGACTATAAAATATAAGTACTATTCGCGGCAGATTTAGGTGTTTAGTCCATTGTTAAGTCCAGAATAACTCAATGATTCCAGCGCTTTGGGGCTTTCTACTCCTTCCCTATCTTCGTAAACGGCAATTAAAAGTTCACCTGCAAATGGTTAACTAGACTGTAAATTGTAAGCACTATTCACGGTAGATTTAGGTACTTAGTTCAAACTAAGACAACAAATTTGTTGTCCAGTCTAGAACAACTCAATGATTCCAGCACTTTTTGCACAAGGGAATATTGGAGCAAATGTGTCTCATCCAAAAATCACTACAATCATTGCTACCATTTCATTAAATGATTCTCAGGTTGCAGCAAATTGCTACTGGGGAATGAGCCAAATGTGCGTCAAAGATTTTTATTATGAGCGCTTTTCTCTGACATCTATGCCTGACTCTCTGGACATTTGTGGTAAATTTTCCACCGAAATCGCACAATAGCATTCATTTTGAAGACAATTTCCGATTTCAGAGGACAAATATTACGGTATATTATGGTACAGCAAATATTATGGGTTGAGATTTTCCATTTGCGCCTTTATGTTTGCAGCAAGTGTAGTGGCATGTGCAGACTACTGCATGCAACTCCGACAGGTTTTGTGGCGTAGTCCCTCGCCACAGATTTGTGAATTTGCCGGCGTCAAATGCTTGCGCCTATTCCCAAAGCAATTCCATTCGTATATGATCTTCAGAAAACCTGATCAACTTCGCGTCGTATGCAATAGAACCGATACAAAACTGAATGCCACCGACAATGCCAAAAATGCCCTATTGTGGCCACACTATTGATTCGATGCGCGCTGCAAAGAAGACGTTTCGGAGGGATTTCCGGCACCTTCAGTGTCGTGGCGCATTGCTCTACTAAATCGCCCGTCCTGGCGAATGGTGCCAGGCACGAGAATGCCTGGTTAAACTTGCACCTACCTTCTTCACCAACACCCTTAACCTTAGCCCTAACATAGAGAGGTTGAGATGAGCTTCAGGGATGACAACGTGATGGCGACCTCAGTCCCTTGCCAACCAACAGCCCTGGCGTTAGCCCTTGCTCCAACATCCGGACGTTGGGGTGCGGTTCAGGCATCACGGCGTGACGGCAACCTCAGCTCCTTAACAGCCAGCACCCTTAACGTTAGCCTTGGCCCCAACTCCGGAAGGTTGGGCCGCACTTCATGCCTCACAACCTGACGGTTCACACTGTTCTTTGATTGAGGACTTTGACAGCGATGTGCGGCCCAACTTGGTCAATCGCTGCCGGGCGCGCCCCGCGAAGCCCATTGTGCCGGTGATGCAATCATTTTCTGCTCCTTTGATTGCATTCTCTGCGGTTGAGGTGGGCTCAGGCTCCATTGCAATGTGTCAGAAGCCTGATCCGAAGTGGGAAGTTCTGGACACCGTGCAAGATGAATCTCGACATCTCGCGGTCCGACACCTCTCCCATGCGGAGCCGCTGCATCCCGAGCGCCGCTGACTCGTGAAGCGCCCTTCCGTTACCAAAGCCGGAACAGCCGGCACGCGTGCCGCCCGGCACGCGCCGGAACACGAGCCACCCGGCGCGGGCCCAATCAACGGCCCGCCGATGGCTTCACTGAACCTGCAGGGCACAGTCAGTCCGCCTCGTGGGGAGGCCGCGGGCCTCGCGTCACACGTCCCTTCCACCCACATCCACCTCCACCTTCCCACGTCCCACCTCCCGCCACACTTCCACCTTCAGGACGTCTGACCGGTACGCACAGTAGCCGGTGTACAAATGCGCTTGCCCGCCCTCCAGCCCAGCCAGAACAGCGGCCCTCCAGCCGTCACACAGCGCTGACGTCCAAAGCCCTCGCAAGCAGCCGCCGCGCCCAACCCTCACGCAAGGCTGCCCGCTTGCCACCCGGCCGACGCCAAAAAGCATGCAGACGCCCATGCCCGCCCGTGCTGCCACCGCCGCGCCATTTGCCGGCGCCGGCATCGCTCGGGCGCCTCTGGGCGGCCTCCGTAGGCTCCGACCGATCTCGGCCACCCGCGGCGCCACGGCGACTTCCTACGACAACGAGAAGGTGAATCTCGCGGACAAGGGGGGCTCAGTAGAGTGCGAGGTGTTCTATCCATCCACAAAGGACGCCCACCACGCCGTGGTGTTCCTGCACGGCTTCGCTCAGGGTCCGCTGGCCTACTCCAGCCTGCTGGGATCCCTGGCCTCCAAGGGCTACCTGGTGGTGGCGCCCACGGCGGGCTTCTTCCGCGGCTGGGAGTGGCTGTCCTGGATCCAGCCCGACCGAGAGGCCATGCAGCACGAGCTGCAAGAGGCGCTGGCCAGCGCCGGTCTGGTGGCCGCCAACGCGATCAGCGGCGGGCACCCGGCCCTGGCGGAGTACACGAAGAACGGGCGCATGGACAGGAGGCGGATCGGCCTGGCGGGGCACTCGCTGGGCGGGGCGCTGTCGCCGTGGCTGGCCAGCAAGCACGAGGGGATCAAGGCCATGACGCTGCTGGCGCCCTTCCCCGCGGCACAGGAGCAGTACGACCCGGCCCTGGTGCTCAACGGCGGGTCGCCCAACCTCGGAGGCGTCCGCAGCGCGCAGGTGCTGTCCGGCGGTCTGGACCTGGTCGCGCGTAACGGCCTGCTTTCGCTGCCCTACGCGGACATCCATGAGGCGATCGTCAAGCCGCTCGAAGACAAGGAGGACAGGGGCCTGGATCTCGACGCGAAGGGCTTGGTGGGGCTGCGCAAGCTGTGGACGCACGCCGGGTACCAGGACCAGATCCAGGTGGGGGCGCTGAAGCTGCGGCCGATACTGGGCGGCGTGGCCGCGCTCATCCCGCTGGCGGCCGCGGCGTTCCTGTGGTTCGGGCCCCAGGACCAGTCTGGCGGCGTGAGCGCCCTGGCGAAGGTCATCGGCGACGATTTGGCAACCGGGCTTGGCGTCGTGGCGTCGATGGCCAAGGTGAAGGGCCTGGCGCTGGCGCAGGCGGCGGCCTTCCTGGGATTCCTCGCGCTGGGGGTCAACAACGCCGTGACGACTTACGTGGTGAGGCAGCCGGCCAACACGTCCAGCGAACTCAACGCCCACTTCGAGAGGGCGCTCCGCTGAGGCGGGGGGTGCGGGGCCGGCGGTCGGGGTTGACTGGACGCGCCAGTGGGTTGACCGAGGAGTTCGACGACTTCCACGGGTGCGTCAGACGCCGCGGGTATTTCACACGCATTCGACAAGGGGCGCCGGCGGCTGCGCCGCCTTGGCGGTTTGTGACTGTGGGAACTCTGGGGCATTTAATGCGCATCATTGTACAGGCAGAGTTAGCGGCTGGGAAGCGAAGAAAATTGACGTCGCCTTGGTGTGCAATAACAGTTGCCGTGTGGGAAGAAAACCATTGAAGAACATTTTGAAAGAGCATTTTTTGGGGGCTGGCCGATGAACGGTTTGGGTGATCGGCTGATTTGACTCGGCAGACATGTGGGTCAACGAATGGTTGTTGTTTGCGACGATCCGTTTTAGTACTGTTGTTGATGAATTGCATGGCTGATCTGGCGCTTACGACTGTGCATTGAATAATCGTTCACAAGATGACATGCTCCAGGAGCGATTCATATTCATCTCTGATATGCCACAGGCGTATCATAGCCTCGTGAAGTCTTCCATTTTGGACAAAATAAAACAGAAATTGCGATGTGCACTTGTGGGTTGTGCCAGCACATTTGAAATTCCAATTACAGAGGATGCGCTACATCCTCTGCAGTGCACCGATTCCCACCACACGTTCAATCGGAGCCTCCACCTCCTGGAGTTCCAGAGTCTGTTCCGACATTGAGTTGCCGACGTATCACTGCCCGGGTACCGACGATCCATGTTCCTAGGAGGCCACTACTCGTGAAATCGCCCATGTCGGACAAACTGGACGCATTTCAACAATGTCAATCTGCTGACATCAGGCCCCAATCGAGCGTCAGCGGGGCAAGTTGTGTTTGTTGGGCCATTCCACAAGTGCCCAAGTCTGCAGAAGAACCACCCGCATTGTACCGGGGGCTGCACGATGTCGTGTGGACGGCCCTGCCCCCCTCGAACAAGACACTGGAGAAGTCTCAGCCTATGCCCAACCCAGCTGTGCCTTGCCGCACGGCAGTCCTTGCTTGCCCTGGGCAGCCACTGCCTCAGCACATTTACAACAGGGACGAGTCGTTATCGCCCATCGGCAGCAATGCTGATTAAGTATCGAGACTTTGCTATCATGCGTGACCCGTCTCATCAAACCCCTGGAGACTACGTGGCACTGCTTCGGCTTTGCAGACATTTCAAAACCCCAAAGGAACGGGCAATGCAGGTAGCAGATGTTCCAAATAGGTCATATTCCATGCGGAGTAGGGTGTAAAACACCCTCACTGGTTCATAGAGGCAAACAGAAACGTGCTCTAGGGCATTGGTAATTCAAGGAGTTCCACATGAATGCAACTTTGCACACGCTGCTTCCTCGATGTTTGTTCTACGCTCTTCATGGCGGGGACGGGGTTCCATTGGTGGCCATGTGTTGCCCACGTGAGACAAGCGGTTTGAGCAAATACAGAACTGCGACAATGGAGTGAAATATATATATGGCATTTCTGCCTGACGGGGTGCTCGTCCCTCCCGCGTCCACACAGGCCAAGAGCGTGACAACAGCATCCACAGGAGTCCGTCACCCAAACAGAGCCCAACGACCGTCGACCATAAAATGCGCCCTTTCATTCGCGACTCAAACCACAGTACTTCCCCAGAAAATCGAAATCACACTAACAGGGATGGGTGGGTGGATGAGCAAAACAGGATGGAGACGGTCAGTGGGCGCCATTCTAAAATAGGCGGCACCTGCCTTCCGCCATGACTCGCCCAGCCTCTCACGTCATCAACCGGCTGTCGCTCCCATGAAAAGGCATGCCAGAATACATATCTTGGTCAGGTAACTCTCGCCGCCCTTGGGCATGGCTTCCGTGCGACGACCAAAGCTGTTGTGTTTTCTCATTTCCCACCCCACCCCTCCCCATGCAGAAACTCGTTAAGTGCTTTAGTTCCCTATTCCTCCTTACCCCGTCATCCAGCCACCGTTGCCACTCAAGCACTCTAGACTCGCAGCGCCCTCTGCACTGCACGTGACTCGACTATTGGAACTGTGCCGCGCAACGTGAGTAATCTATGATGTACCAATTGCAGCTCCCTCTGCACTGCACGCGACTCGGCTATTGGAACTGTGCCGCGCAACGTGAGTAATCTGTGATGTACCAATCCTCATGAAAAGAGCAACCATGGCTACGGGCTACAGTACGGTTAACAGCAGCCGAATGCCCCCTGGCACCAACTCCAGAAAGTTCAAGAGAAGTGAAAATGTTGCCTTGGCGCGAGCTTGTCACCTGGAGGTGCAAATGGCA
>CAJHUC010001944.1:0-54031 GCA_905146915.1 Ostreobium quekettii
CCATCTGCCTGGCCCCATCCCCAGCATGACGACCCCGCCCTCGATTTGTCGTGGGGCCTCGAAGGGTGCTCTTTGGCCCCCGAGGACGACCCCCAGCGGCCCGTGGCGGTCGTTAGGCGGGTGCGAACTGTGACGGATGAGGTCACCTTCCGTAGGGATTAGTTGCCGAGGGGTTGTGGGGTAGTGGACAGGGACAATAGGATGTCGGCGGGCGTACGGGTCCTTTGGTCCCCAAGTCATTTTAGGATGTTTTTGTTTGAACATTTTTGCAACTTTTTGTTGTATGAACATTTTTTGTAACTTTTTGTTGTTTCAACATTTTTGTAAATTTTTGTTACTTCTGGCGTTGTGTGCGGTGGTTTCAAAGATATGGTAATCGTCACCCGTGGAGGCCTCCCACACATCCCATCCAACAGCGCGCGCTGCAAATCACTGGTATGTTTCCAGACTTTGTCCACCTTCACCATCCCCCGCTTGTCAGTCCAGGAGGCCTGAATACCACTGGTATTCCCAGGTATTATACCAGGCGTCGTGTGGTGTAAATGGACCCTGGAGATTTTTGTGCGGTTCCGCCATCGCGGAACCGCACCAGCCGGTCCCAGGCTGGATATGGACCTTAGAGTGTTTGTGCGCTTCCGCGATGATGCTATCTCCATATTGCGGTTCCTCCATCGCGGAACCGCACTGTCTCCAAAATGCCTCCAAACCTCTTATTTTTCCCTTGTATCCCAAGCCAACCTAATATGTACTATATTGCAGAATTGTCAAAGCACAACTCATATGATATTGGTAGGATGTCAAAGTCAGGAAACACACGTTTGAACCCCATTTTTCACCACATGTAATGGGACATTTTGAACGGAAGGGAGTTAACAATGCGCATTAGTTTCTTTTAGCAATCTTGCACACAGATAGCTGGGATCCCATTTCGACAATTGCAGTCAGACCTGAATCAAGCGTTCTGCCCTGACCACTTTGTTGACCTTCTTGGCCAGCTGTAGCATGTGGGCCTGCGCTTTTTCCATTCTGCATTTCCGCTTCGGCTGCCCCGCTCTTGGCATCGTGCACAATCTAGATACTTTGGGTGTACTCGGTCCAAGATGGATGCAGCCACTCACCACCGCCAGATGTCAAAGGTGCATTTTTGATAACTGGGACCACCCTCTCAACGGTTTCGATGAGCCTGTTGCGCCTACCGTGACGTGGTTCGCTTCTCATATGAGATGATGATGATGCATCATGCCTGACATCCCTCTTGAAAGAGAACAATTGTGTTTCCACACTGCGTGCTCACGCCATCGCCGCTGCCGCGCCCTCCTGCCTTCCGTCTCTTCGTGCCGCTCTCTGCATCTCCCTGTCCTTGGCTCTGCCCGCCTGGCTAGTCTCCCCGCTTGGCTCTTTCGTGCTGCTTCCTGCCCACCACAGGCAATGATTGCATGTTGGAGGATGGCGTTCCAAATTGGTTCGCTGGCACCTGTGTCTCTTGAAGGGCTGTCGGTTCCCTGCAAGGGTGAGCACTTGGCCCCACAATCCTGCCCCGGGCCAGGGTCGGCACCGCTGCCTTTTTTTGCCTGATCTTCCGGCCATTTTTCAAACGCGCCGCGCTGTTGAGCTCACAAAAAGCGTAAGAGTGAGCCGCAAGCACACAAGGAAAGGGGCTCAGGGGGAACAGTGAAGTACCCGCTGGAGGTTTCGCCCTTGGGCGCTTTCTCAAGAGCTCTTGCCGTCCACCATCCACGCCTCGCCCTGAGAGCAGGATTTCTCTCATGACTGTGGTGGGCCAAGAACAGATATCGCCGCCCCCTTACACAATTGTTTATGTCAAGTCTGACACGGCAGCTGCAGAGGACACATGGCCATGGCGTATGCAAGAATGTTCTTGTCCAGCTCTAGGCGGCTGATGATTTTCTGCAAAGATTAGGAGCACAAAATAGCTGCATTTGGAAAGGATCGCCACGCATAGACTTATACATCACCGTCCCCACCAATCTCAAGTTGGATAATTTGTCTCATCGCCAAGTGGGGACAGGAGGGGTGTGTGGGGTGTGGGGGTTGGGGTGTGTATGTGTGGGGCGGTTGTGCAAATTTACAGATTGCAGGTTTTGAACCAATATCGGATGCTGCGAATTTAAGTTGAATAGTCGCTCAACAGATTCCATCAGCGATTTCTGAAAATCTGTCCTTGATTTTTCCCAGATTTGTTGTCTTGAGCCATGTTTTTGGTTGGCTTCCACATTCATCAAGAGACCAACTTGAATGGCGCATTCTCATGAATTTCCCTTTGTGCCATAGTTGGAGTGCCTGTAGCTGATCAGCTCATGAGCTCTGGACCTTCGAACACAACAGCCGTCGCCATTGTTCGCGATATCTATGGACCAAGGGCAAGGTAACTAAGGCGGCCGGGTTGACGACGTCCAGAGCTAGCCCCGCACCAGACATTGCCACCACGCACGCCATGTGGCATCCGTGGCCGAAGCTCGGCCACGTATACATTGTGCAATCGACGGCTGGCGTGGAAGATGCAAAACGCACAAGAGATTTACGCGCTGGACGGAACAGGCACCGAGACTACTGCCAAGGCCACGGAACTAGCGAAAGACCAACGACTGATGATCCAAGATGATCTCGGACACCACGTCCGCTTGATGGGCCAGCCTGAAGTGGGCGAAGCGATGGTAGAGAGGAGGAGAGCAAACAACGTCCTCATGGAGCCATTGAGACCTTCTGGGGTTTCACGGGGCGTGAGGCAAATGAAGCACTGGGGGTGTGGCCAGGACTCGAGGAGCAACGTATGTAGCAAGTCTCATGAAACAATTGAGAATCTGAGGAAGCAGTGGCGATGAGCTGGGTGGAAAGCCATTGTTCCGAACAGACCGTGTAACTCAGTTTTGAGGACACTTTTCTGGTCTACATGAGACTGTCTTGAGCAGAACTTTTTCATTTCTGGCACTGCTTGCAACTTGAGTATCTTGTGTCCAGGGGCTGGCTGCAGACAAAGCACTCCTAATTGCGAACTGCCAGTGTCAGTAATGCGCTTATAAAGCAGCAAGGCTACCCTACTGTGTGGTGGAGCACTACCCTTCAGCAGGACGGGCCTCCCAACTCGCAACCCGCGAATCTGCCAAACCATTTCTGGCACATGCATCGCTCAAGTTACAAATTACACTATGCTCGAATTACCAGTAATTGAACACTGATCTGCCTCCGTCAGCTACTGATTTGTAATCCGGTGATTAAATGGTGGCATATGAGAATCACGTTTCGAGAAGTGCCATCAACAATATCTTTGAAGGACTGTCACCTATCTCGATGTTTCACATGCAACTTTCCAGTTCTCATGACTGGAGGTCGGTGACTGAACACTGATGTGCAGTGAAAGTCAATGAGAAAAGTGATTGCAGATTGAAAAGCCAGCTTAAAGAGATGAAATTCTGACACACCAAGTCAACCGCAGGTGCCGTGTTGCGCAAGCACCTGGTCATGTGCTAGCTCACTGGTGCACACATTGACCTGATTGAGATGGCGGGAGGACGGCTGGCAAACAATCAGCTTCAATCTTGCTAATGTTGGTGGTCATGAGTTGGTACTATGGGTCGGTGCTGTGGGGTAGCGACTTGTGCTTGTGTGAAGTGTGAGTTCAGTCTGCCGTTCTGAGTATGAGTTCTGGTGGGCGAAAACAGAGGTGCATTCTGGTATTTGAAAAGAGACCGAGATTTGTTTGTGGCTTCTCTTGGCTTGGTTGTTAGACAAGCTGAGTCTTGGCTGATTGTCTGACCCTGCATGGCGAGTGCGTCTGAGCACCATGCTCCTGGTGTTCCCGTGCGTTTGGCACCAAGGTTGCCACGGAGGTCGAGCCAAAAAGGTTTGATTTGTGCTGCTTTGTGGTCCATCGCTGCGCACATTCGATTGTGACGATTGAGGCGAGGGGGATCTCGAACCAGGATGGCCAAGGAACTTTGACAGGTGACAAGACATGGAGAGGCCCCAGTCGTCGTCAATCAGCCCCCACCCCGCTCTTCCAAGGAATACAGAACAAGTAATTGGAACAATAAACGGCATGCAATTCTTCATTGACGTACACCACCGTCATTAACCAGAGCCCCTGTGCCGCTCACCAAAACACACGTATGAGATGCCCTACATCAAAAATATGGACGACAGCGAAAGTTCAGATGGGCCTCGCCGCCTCCAAGCCGGCATTTCTACTTGGTCCTTCGCAGAACGGCATGGCCACGTGTGGCATTGCTGATCTTGCTGCTCAGTTCCTCCGCTTGTGATGCTGCCACAGAAATCCTGAGGGTCACCACACCGCCGGCGCCGAACATCTCGTCTAGCCGCTGTGCGTCACACTTCTGCAAGGCAGTGTAGACGGCCCCGAGAGCACCGTATCCCACCTTCAGTTCAATCTCCGCCTGCGAGGGCCACCAATTCAATTCAGCAGAGGCCGCAAATCCCAACATTCTTGAAACGGTTGTCATGGAATTTCTGGCCGTGTGGCGTTCTAGCATCGAAATTTGACACAATGTTTGCACCAGGGGACAGACATTGATGGGTGGATCTGCCCTAACAGGTACGCGATCTGCTCATGAGCGCCAGTTTTCACCGAAGCTGCTCTGTTTTCAGTCCAAGGCCGCTTGTCAATCATTCCCGCACCATCGCACAATCCTATCCGGCGCATCCATGGCCATGCATCTATTTCATCTTTTCTTTGAAAAATCAATCATTACAGGAAGATTGTGCTGACAGATCCAGGCTCCAATGCGGTCTCTTGAACATGTTCTCCGAAATTTCTGCCTGTCTACGTGGAAGCTCAGCTGTGAGCTGTTCACTATCACCGCTGGAAGCTGGACCCTTCATGTGTCAGTCACAGTCCAAAACTAAACCACCAGCAAATTTGACTTTCAAGGATAAGCCAGATGGCGCTGCGATACGTCTGAAACAGCATGAACAGCCTAATGTGGCTGGGTCTCATCTACAGGGAAGCCCTTCTAGACAATTCTGTGAATCCCTATCCAGGAGTGGGACCACTGGCAAATTGGCCATTTGTGCACTTGCATGCACGGTCATATGCTAAAGACCACATAGCCGTGTTTTTGCAGTATTGGTGCGACACTAAAAGGTACCACAATGGTCCAGTGCTGAATTGAAAAATTAGTTAGAAGCTGCTGATACTGCTTCCATTGTTTCGAGCGTTGGATAGTGGCTGCATGGGCTGAGCAGCTGTGAAGCAAAACCTTAGGATTGACGAATTGACGCTGAGCAGCCTTGAGGCACATCCTTGCTGCTCCACCATATGCTCTCGCCAGTCCACCCGCTCCAAGCTTGATGCCGCCAAAGTATCTAGCAATGGAAGGCAACCGTTCATCTGGTGGTATCAAGCATAACTGGCATTCTGGGGCAAGCATCGTGCATCAATTTATGCCCGTCAAGAGCTTGAAGCGAAGTCAGTGTTACTTGTGGCAAATGCAAAGGATTCACAACCATTGAGCTCATCGTATTTCTAACTGCTAACGATCAATTTGGGCCAATTAGTAACAAATAACATTGCTCATTCGGTGGAATTCTTTGTTCGAATATACCAATATGTGTTGTGAATTTCGAAATTTTGAGTTAATACCAATTCGAATTAGATATGGGGTTAGAATTTGGAGTTCAGTGTTCGGTAGTTGATTCAATTTTGCTTCCTGGATGAGGATCACCAGCTGGCCAATATGCAGCACCTGCAATACAACTATGAGGTTACCAACAAGGAAATCCGCAGCCACAAGCTTTCAGGACAGCATTGCGATACTGTGTTTGCACGATCGTGAAAGCTCTGACAACCTAGAGATACTGACGGAGCCAAAAGGACTCCATGGAGCATATCTGTTCCCCAACTTGGATACTGTGCTGGACTTGTTGACTCCAGGATGCCTGAGTTTAGGTGCTGTTCTGGAGACTTTTTCTTTGTGTTTTGGGGTTGCTCAAACTGGGGCTTGAGCATCAGGGTTTCAGAACATTGGTAACAAATGCTGTGGCACTCTGGGGAATCATTGAGCACACCATGGACCACAACGCATAATATTGTTGTTCTCACCCCTACTGACAAATTCAATGCACGAAAGGCTATGTGCATTTCAGTGTTGCTTGTTGAAAATTGGCAGCACTTGAACAATGCTTGAGCTGAGGGCAAAACGAGACAGGCCCGCTTCAATGCAGTATTGAACTTGCATGCACAAGGTCAATCTACAGGCCTCATTCTTGAATCATCAGTACATCAATCAAAACAATGTTGTTTAATGACCTGTGTGGGCCCCAACCTTCGTCAGCCCTGAATTCCCACATTCCAAGAAGGTACAGATAGGCCAGGGATGTGTACAGCAACCAAGGCCCAGATGTCTTGTTCAGATCACAAGTCGAGTTTCAATACAATGAGTTCAATACACTTGTAGAGCAACATGTGGTCAGATGCTGAATCTGTTACACTAAATGGAAGACCTGCTTCTACTAAATTGGTGTAGTAATTCTCCTGGCCCAAGCCTTCAATCAAATTGCTGCACAACAGTGTGAACTGAACAGTGCATAGATTATAGCAAAGGGTTTGCACAATAAACACCAAGTGAACCAACTCACCTTGTGACCATAACACAAAGGTGGCACAGACCCTCGGCTTCCACTGCAGCCAGCATTGGTCGCCCCGCAGTACCACCCGGCTCCCCATCATCAGATGATCGAAACTCGTTGCCAATCTTGTAGGCAAAGCAATTGTGGCTGGCAGATGGATCACCATGCTGCTTGACAAGTGCAAGGGCCTATGGGCGCCAGGAGAAAGTGACAGCTCTCCAGGGGCGAGAAGCACCACCAACACTTCAAGTTCTTTCAGTGCGAATCATTAACAAAAATCAAACTGGGAAAAAGCCATCATGGTTGTACACAGCACCCGACTATGCAGAACAGGTTGCGACTTGCGATGATCTGACCTTGAGCTGTACTTGCTGTCAAGCTGCAGGGGACAGAAAACCAGAGAAGTTTCTACAAAATGATCCCCAAACATGCCCACAGCACTGTGAGATTCAGCCACCGCAATTTCTCCTTTCATCATAGCTTGGCCACCAGAATCATTGTTGCCTATGCAATCTCCGATGCATTTTCCACATTAAACAAGTGCCTCATCGTGTGTCATGGCAATTACTGTGCGATCCTTGTACAATGGGATACAATCACTGTAACATCGATGCATGCAACCTGCTACTGTCCTTGCGCAATGCCAGTATGCAATCTGCCGTGGAATGTGGGTATGACATCTCACGTTGCAGTGGCATTATGCCTTGATGCTCCTTCATCAGGAGAGGATGATGGCAGAATCCGGCTAATGACTATTCGAGGTTTATGAGCGAATGGACGCAATGCCCAGTTAAGGGAGGACTCTTGGTCCAATGCGCTGTGTCCTCCCACAGACAACAACACTGGACAGAGCTACTGTCTTGGCAATTGTTCTTTCTTGTGATGCTGGAATGTTTCAACAGAAAACAGAATGCATTTGAAAGCCAACCGGTCTGGTGGCTGCCCATTGAAAAACCAAACACTCCACAATGTTGTCTTTCGCTTACTTCCTTTTAACTTATTTCATTCATAAATTCACTAATTCATCTATATATCTTGTTGACGATCTGTTATCTTGCTGACAATTGCAGGTTATTGCCAAGGCCACAAAACAGTCCATGGTTGCCCCGATGGTGCAATGGCAGCAAAAGGTACATTTCCATGAATATTGATCGGACCGATTATGTGTATCCCTCCAGGCATATTTGCTGTTGTCACAGCACTAGTTCTATGCCAGCATGGACAAAAGATGCTTCCTCTGGTGCTTGCAAATCGCTGGGTTGCATTCGTTCATCTGCTGAAGCAAGTCCAAGGAACGAACAAAGGCATGGCTTGGATCACTGTGCAATAACACAATTCTGGTGAAATGAGTATGTTTGTCCTGCAACCAAGGCAATCGACTGAGAACTGAACAGTAGTCTAGGTCTGAACAAGGTGGCGAAGAGCTGGACCAGGTGTTCCTGAATTGTTCTATTTGCTTTCTTTTGCCAGCATTCCATTGCATGGCCTGGGTAGTGTGCCACAACACATTTTGGACAGAGGCTCACCTCTTGGGAACTGTCAACTGGCCAGGCAGTCGCAATGAATTTGCTCTTCTTCACCATGAGCTCACACGAATGCTGACCACTGAGCGTCCAGTACCTAAGCAACAAACGACTTTCACTGCAGCATTGCCTGCTGTGCAAGCAGAGCATTCCCATTTGGTTTAACCTCCATCTGACAGGCTACCCCTATCCATCAACACCCAGACTGCCGAACTTTTGTTCTCTGAGATTGTGCATTCATCAAATTCCATGGGATGAGAGCAGGTATTGGGCGTTTCGAGAATTGTGAAGATGGGGCGGACAGTGTTGCTGTCCATTGTCGAGCATCCAGGCTTTTTGATGTAGTGGCATGATGTCTTGTCTTGGACTCGGAAAATTGGTATCGCTGCAATGGTGAAAATGCCGTACTTTGCCAATTTCTGCTGATTGAAAGAATGGCAGGGCAGCATGGGCACCATTTGCCAAGCATTGCGACGTCCTTGCAATTTCCAAGGAACCTTCAAACCAAAATTTCAGCAGCCCCACCTGTCCTACCCGTCTCCTCCCGCACCAGATGCCGCGGCGCCTGCTCCCACGCAACGCTGCCCCTCCGCGCGTGGCCTCCCGCGCTGTGACAGCGTCCACAGGGCGGCGGGACGACACAGGCGGCGCGGGAGGCGCCCCAGGGCCTCGGCGGGAATCAGCACGCCCATGAGCGCCGCGGTGGGCAATGGGCGCCCAAATTGCGTGGGAGGTGGGTGTGATGCCGCTGGGGCATCCCCGGCAGGGCGGCACGCTTGTCCGCCGCGAACCCTCCGTCGATGAGGCCGCTTCACCAAACTGTATCTCCGCGCGTGCCCGGAAGTTTGTGCCTCTTGCCAACCAGTCCAACGCCACACGCCCAAGGCGCAAACGACGCACGTAGTCGGGCCTCTGCTGGAAAATCGATGAACATATTCCTTTCCCATCCAGACGGAGGGCAGAAAATAAGGCCGAGAAACGGCCCCGTCAAACAGAACAAGAATGGGGAACTTTCCCGACAGCTTCCCGACAAATTACTGTGCACAGGCGAACACGATTATGCCAGTACGAGCACTAGTTTATGCCAGTAGTAGTGTACTATACTAGTACTGCACAAGATTATTTTGGCAAGCCAACAGCACGCGCAGGAAAGTTTCGCAACCTTCCGCGCCCGGACTGAAACCCTGGATACGTCGCATACGGTGGCTGGCCCTCGGCGCCAAGGAAGGCAGAAAAAAGGCCTAAAAATGCGGTAAAACGGAGCAAAAATCGGGAAAGAAAACCACAACAAGCCAACAGCACGCGCCGGAAAGTTTCGGAACCTTCCGCGCCCGGACTGAACCCCCTGGATACGTCGCATACGATCACCGGGCCCCGGTGCCAAGGGCGCCCACCACCCCGCGAAGGATTCGCGCTGGCTGCGGAGCATCCACGCCCGCCCCTCCCCCCCACACACACCCGACGTCCACGTCCCCAGGCCGCCCTTTCCCCTCCCTCCCACCCCCTCTTCCTCACCGCCGCGCATCTCCGGGCTGCTCCCGGCTCGCCGTTTAGATCAATCTGCGCCCTTCCGCGCCGCGTGGTGGGAATCCCCCTGCGGGGTGCGGGCCAAGGATGGCCGAAATAACGATCGTGGTGAAGCCCGCGGCCGGCGGCGACAAGGTGTCCGTGACGACCGGCCTGGGCGCCACGGTGGCGGAACTCAAGGAGGAGGTGGGGAAGAAGTGCGGCGTGCCGGCGGCCGAGCAGCGGCTGATTTACAAGGGGCAGATCCTGCGCGACGAGCGGACGATCGAGAGCTACGGTGAGGGGTGGGGAACGGCCGAGATTTGTGAAACCTGGGGTGCCCCTGGTCGCTTTGAAGCCGCGGTCGAGGGGGTACAAGCGCTTGGCTAGGGGCTGGATAATTTGATTAGGTTGGTGGCATGACAATGGGGCCTTGGGTCGAGAGGGGAAGAGAGATGTTGCTGACCTGAGCTGCGTTTGGTCCCTGAAAGTGGGTCAGTCTCTCGCGGGGTGCCGTGTGCTGACTTTTGGTTGTTCTGTGGGCGCGGGGCAGGCGTGGGCGACGAGCATGTCCTTCACATGGTTCGGAAACATCCGCAGCCCACGGGGGGCAGGTGCGCCGGCGGGCTGCCTCGCCTCAGGGATCAGCGCCCCCCAGCGGCGGCTCTGCGGGGGCCCTGGCTTAGCGGGCCCGGGGCGGAGCGGATCTGAATTGGCAAATGAATGCCGGGGCCAGTTTTAGCCCCCTGGTGTTGGAGGCCGGCGACTGATGCGGTACCTGTGCCGTTGCGCGTTGCAGTGGTGCCGCGAGTCAAGCAGCCGCGGCGGCCGCTCCCACGAGCAGCCCGCCTCTCGGGAGCCTCTTCGGCCTGGTGGGTGCAGGTCACGCGACGCCTGGCGCGCGTCAATCCTCGATTGTTGAGTTGGCAGAAATCATGGCAGAGCGCTGCCGGGCGCCTGACAGGGGATGCCGGGCATGGAAACAGATTGTGTGCCCGATTTTTCCCGGCTGGAGCGTGTGAATGCGTTCCCTGTGGTTTGGCAGCAAGGAGCAAGTGGTGTCCTTGCAAGCAGGGGCCAGAGTGGCTATGGCCACACGTTTGAGTGTTTGTGACATGGGAGTTCGTAGTTCCATGCTGCACCCACAGAACGGGTGGGGCGTCTGGCGCTTGGGTAGTTGTGACTTGAGGAGGGCCACAGGCACGCTGTTCCTCACTTTGACTCAAGGGAGGCATTGCACTCACATTCAGCTTGTGTTCACTGGCCTGCCTCCAGTGCACAATGCAGTTTGTCACAGAGGTGAAAAAGCTGTGCTGGAGAAGTGGGGTGATAAGGGCAAATTGGAAATGTGCGACAACAGACACAAGTGCAGGGGAAGCCACCGCAACTGTGTCCCATGAATTGTTGTTGTCTGTTGATCATTCCAAGTACTGTTGCTGGATGTCAGCATACACTGTGACTCGAGTCATTTCTGGATCGAACTAGTGATCCTGTTGTTCACGTGGTATCGCAAGGAAATGTGATTTGTTGGATGCTCAGCCATTGGAGGGCAGTCTGCTGAACCTGTTTGGCTTGCACCGCAGGGTGCAGGTGCTCCCACTGCACAACAGGCTGGTGAGATGTTCAACAACCCATTCATGCAGTCACTCCTCAGCAACCCAGAGTTCCTCCAGAACCTGCTGAGGAGTAATCCAGCCATCAGAGAGGTAGGGCATCCGGGAGAAAGGTGCTTGTGCATAGTTCACTTTTAAGCCACCTTGCATTGTTTAAGTTCTGCTGATGATGGGCATGCAGAAAGCCCCGCCTGTGATGTCAATTGCATATTTTGTTGCTCTGCGATTATAAATAGAAAAGGATTGGCTTTCTCCACTCAGGTGCTGCTATTTCTTGCCAAAGTCATCAGTGGTTTCTGTTCTTGCCTGTGTGAGCCTGTGCTTGCCCAGGAAGTCAAAGATGCAAGAATGTGTGTGTAGGCGAGTTAAATAGAGACTCCAACAACCGGCAATTGCTGCTATTTGCTGAATGGTGTTGAATGCTGTGTCAGCAGAGCAGGCATACACTGTGCACTGACCATACTCCTCACAGCACAATTCGCAGAACTGTGTGCGATTATCTGTTGTTCAGCAGCTGTAATTGGCATAAGCGTGGAGTGACGTTGCCATTTGCTGTGCGTGCTTGGCCTTTGCAGATTATTGATCGCAACCCTGAGCTGGCACACGTGCTCAACAACCCGGAGGTTCTGCGGGAGTACCTCCAACTGGCCTCCAATCCTGTGAGCATTGAAATACATTGAAGTCTCTTTATCACATGGAGCGTACTGTGAAATTTCTGCTTGCTGTCTGCCCACATGCACGATTGAAATTGCAGCACTCTTTTATGACCTGGTGATGAGTGAATATGTTCACAGGACTGATTTTATGGTGTATGGCGGCCAAGTGATTTTTGTGTCCGAGGCACAGAATCTGAGATTGGCCCAGCCCCCAGACACCCCAGTGCAGCACCAGCGTAAAGTGTCCAAGTGGCCAACCTATTTTCCTTGCGAAAGTATTGGGAAGGACACATATCTTTCCAGTGCAACACTGATGGGGCACCTGCATTTCAGTACCCAGCATGGGTGGGTTTGTGGTCCAGAGGTGTTCACTTCAAAGGAGCAAGGGAAATTTCCATTTTAATGGCAATGCAGTTGAAGAGCAGTAACATGGGGAATCGTGGCCCTGTTGAATCAGATTCCTTGTTCCAAAACTTGCCTCACTGGACACGGTGGCTGGTGCCTTTGTCTGCACGCCTTTGTACCTGCTTCATGGCAGAAATGGCATGACTGCATTCTCTCCTGCTTTGAACTTGAATCTCCTTCCATATCCACCATCCTTTTGGTTGAAGTGAGTCTAGGCGCACATGCGATGATGAGGGATGGAATTCCAGCAACAGTGTTCTAGAAGTTAGCATGGCCTTGGTGTGGTTCCTCCTGCATGCTTGGTGCACAGGTGACCCACCTTGCTTACTCCCCAGCAGGTGGGTCATTGCTTGGTCCAGATGGAGCCCCACGACTGTGCTTGCTCATGTGTACAACTTTTACGCTGCAGAACCTGATGCAAGAGCACATACGGAATGCTGACAGGGCCTTGAGCAACCTGGAGTCTCTGCCAGAGGGCTTCAACACGTTAAGGCGAATATATGAGAGTGTGCAGGTCTGTTGCAAAGTGGTTGCTGCAATTGCTGGCCAATGGGTACTTTCACTTTCTGCCTAATGTTATCTCTGATGCAAGGCATCCATACAAATGAAACATTAAGGTTCTCTGTCCAGAAATGCAATGCAATGCCACAGACTTGTGTGCCAGCAATCACCACCCCTTTGGGCCAGAAGTTATGCACCTCGAAATGCATGACAGGAGATGTTCCCCAATTGGCGGTTGCTACTGCCATGGTGGACATGGCATGTACTTGCCTTGATTAGCGCTCGCCTATGAGAATAGTTGACAGGCCTGCATTTGTGTACAAGCAGAGTCGTTTAGTGACTTGAATTCTTTCATGCAGATCAAATCTATCAGGCTGTGTTTGTCCCCTGTCGTCTTTCCTTGGTAGTCAACTGATGCATCTGGACCTTGTCGGCTGTGGGATGTCAAGTTGTCAATTTCTGCTGAAGGGCATTGCATTGCAATGTACCAAAGAGGAGCGAAATGTCTACAAGCCATTGGGTACCAATATCACAACCAATGTGCAGAATCCAAGTTGAACCTAAGTCCAATCATCTCTGGAAAGCTTGGGCATGTGTGCATGCCTGTGTGACCTCCAGTTGGCAGAGTCCGCCTATCCCATCGCTTGGCTGCCTCTGTGTTCTCTTTTGCCAGCAATTGCAGTTGTGTCCAACTATCTTCACAGTTTCCCTGGGAATCATCACTTGTCAGTGCCTTATTTGGCACATGTGTAATGCTTTGTGCCAACTGATCTGGTAGCAATAATTTTATTGCAATGCCTGGAGCCAACTCGAAGTTGGATTGTGTTTTCCCAGTCAGACCCTGCCAAACGAGCCAGGTGTGAGAACTGGTGTTCAATGGTATTCTGGCAGTTCTTTCATTCCTTCTACTGTTGCTTACACCATTGATGACATTCTACGTGCATGACAGTTGCTCCAACAAGACAGTTCATCAATATGACAATCCTGTTGCAACCAGCAGGTGGTGTTCAATGTGCTGTCCACACCCATGGATGTCTGTTGCCATTCTTTTTTCCCTTCTTGCCAGATTCCAAAACACTTCACCGCGTGAAAGATCCCAGTTGGATGTAAAATTTTGGAAAAAAAAACCTGTTCTTGGCCCTGTCTGCCACCCAGCAACCCTGAGCGCTGTTGGTGTGGTGACTTACAGGAACCCTTGATGAACGCTACCACGGCAAGTGCAGACAACCAAGCAAACCCCTTCTCTGCCCTGTTCTCTGGGTCAGCCCCCACGACCACGGGAAGCGAGGGCGGAGGTGCTGCTCCTGAGTCGGACAGCACAAGCCAAGCACCGAACACTGCCCCACTCCCAAACCCATGGGCACCTGCGGCACCTGCGGCGCCTGCGGCTGCGACCCCAGCGAGCACACCCACTGCGGGAGCAACTGGGACGAGAGGGGCGGATCAAACTCCGGGTGCTGGAGGGGGCACATTGCCGTTGCCAGGGATGCTGCCGGGCATGGGCGCAGGTGAGTGTGGCTGTTGTGTTTTGTTGACATGCAGTTTCTGGTTTGAGAATTTGCAGTGGATCTGGAGAGGCGGAGGCGCCTCATCCTATTTGTGGGATGCAGGTCTTTGGTAGCTTGTAGTGTCCTGTATTCTGTGTTTAGTATGTAGACTGCTGCGTGCTGTGTCCGAAAATGATGTTCTTGTCAAGTTTGGCCTCTGTGGCTGCTGCGGCGATCTGGAGTACAGCGTGTGCAACAGCAGAGCAGAAAAAACAAGGTACAAAGCACTGTATGTGAAAACACATACAGGAGAATGCCTTGGTGAATGCAAAGAAAGTTGCCAGGCATGACAAGAACCCAGAAAAAACATCAAGAACAAGATGTGGGGGATTGCCAAAGGCAAGTGCATGTTGGATGTGCTGTCTCTGTCAAGCCTTCCCCTTGAAATTTGGTGTCTACTGGAGTGAATGAAGTGGTCCCCTTGTGGCTGCTCATCTGATTGATACACGGGGAAGTGACTTGTTGCAGTGCAAGGTGAATTCATGCATGTGGATTTGTGGCCACCCTGAAGCTCTTGTGTTCATGTCTAGGAGGTGCCCCTGACATGGCAAGCCTCATGCAGGCCATCAACAACCCAGCGGTGCAGCAAATGATGCAGTCAATGTTGTCAACTCCTGGCATGATGGAGTCGCTGATTAATTCTGTCCCTGGGCTGAGGCAAGCTGCAGAGCAGAACCCGGAAATGAGGTGATTGGTGCTTCTTGTGTGCCAATTCTATCTGGTGTCTGACATCATGTTTACGAACATAGCGCTGCAGCTGGTTTTGTTGTTGCCAGCCATGTTGAATGGGTGAGGGTGGGTTCTTGGTATTTATTTTTTTGGCGTTAAGCCTCTGCTCTGCAGCAGGAGAATGTGGGTATTCAAAGGGGAACAGAAACTGTATATAGGCCCATGTCAGACAGTCTTTGTGCATTGTGCAGTGATCAGCGGGAATCTGCTAGACGATCCCACTCTGTATTGAGCTAGTTTACAAGCAGATTAGAGAAGTATCTTTACTGTGTTTCCACATGTTGAAGGTAGCTTCAACAATGCATTCCAATGGGTACAAAATAGATGTAATTCACGTCATGGTGCCTACATTGTATTCTCTTGCCAGAAAATGCACTTCTACACAGGACACACTTCTGTTTGGGCGCTTTGCCATTGTCAAACTGGGTGTGGCCATGTGAACCACCCATTTTGCATCTTGTGGTCGTTTGGCTTCCTGCTGGCTTGGGTGGATGTGAATGGGGGTGCCGCTTCCCATGCTGTTCTCTTTGTCACTCATGTTAGGTTTGTGCATGTGCTGCAGGGAAGCTTTCTCCAACCCTGAGATGCTGTCGACGATGTTTGACCCACAAAACATTCAGGCCATGATGCAGATACAACAGGCAATGCAACAACTGCAGGTTAGATCCCCACACCACCCCAAACAACTCGACCCCAAAAGAAGGAAATTTGGATGCCCTAATAAACGTGTATTTTGCAGCTCATATGAACCTTATTGACCCTGACAAAGTGAAGAATTGAGGTGGTTGCCTCTTTGTAGACACCACATGCGCAAGTGGTCTGTTCCACCAACGGATCAGCAACCTGCCCGACTGCAGTTCCTTTTGGAGGGATGTCCGAGAACATGCAAGCTGCCTTTCCTGCAGAATCGAGAGTTCCGACTCTGGGGAATTAAACAACGCTGTGAAACGAGCAGCGTTGAAGGAATTGTGTGGGCCAGCCCCTCGTGGGTGGTATGGCAGTGTTTGTCGTGCTGGCAAGTGTAGTAAACTACCAGATTGGCAACAAATTGTTCTGTTGGCTCAGAGAGTTGTCAAACGGGATGTCAAATTGATGTTCAACTCAAAGGGTATCAGAATGTGTTGTTACTCTGCCACTGGTGAGCAAGTGTAACTGGCATTGTTCTGCCATGTGGGGAATGTGAGGAAGAGAAGTTCAGTTTGGATTGCATGCTATTTTCCTATTTTAGAATATCATATTGCATTCAAGACTCCGGGTGCCACCTCTGTTCTAATGCGATATGACTGCCTGCTTGCTGCAGAGTTCAGGGCTGGGCAGCATGATGGGCCTTCCAGATGCAGGCGCCACACCCCTGAGCGGCGCCGCAGGCGCTAATGCAACGTCTGGCCTGGCCCAGCTGCTAGCAGGGGGCATGGGCGGAATGGGCGGAATGGCGGGCATGGGCGTGCCGCCCGTTGCTGACCCTGAAGCGACGTACGGCCCACAGCTGCAGCAGCTGCAGGACATGGGCTTCAGCGATCGGCCAGCCAACATCCGAGCACTGCAGGCCACGGGTGGTAACGTGCATGCCGCTGTGGAGCGGCTGCTCTCTGGGTTGTGAGTGAACCTGCAGGCCCCGCTGCATTCTGCTCAGGGTCGAGGTGGCTGTGCGGCTGCCGGCCAAGAGTTGACACTGGGAGCTGATGCTGTGACACAAACATGATTGCAGGCTGCGCTGCCAGAGGGCTTTGCTGTTGGGGCTGTGGGTGTGTGGTCTTTGGCCGTTTAGTGGTAGAGGTGGGAACGGGTTGGCAGGTTGCTGGCGAGGCGATGGCGGCATTTTCTGATGTTCAGGAGCCATACTTGGGCCCAGTGTTGTCATGAGATTTTCAGAGGTCTGTGTTGCCCCTGATGGTGCGCTTAAATGCTGTTTGTCACCGGCACAGCAGTGGCATCTGTCACGGCTTCGAAATTTCAGGATTTGTGTCGCTTGGAAATGGCCTTTGTGCATTGATGGAGAGATCTGAGTGCATGAATTGCTTTGCTCTTCAGCCCACGGCGGACTTGAGGAGTGGAGAGACGGGCGTAGCTCTTCCTTTTGGGCTGCAGCCCCCTCCAGGCCTCCCTCGATTTCTGAACGAAGATAGAGTGTTGCAGCCGATGTTCGTTGCAACTTCGAATAGACGAATTCCTTCAGTACTTTTCCTCTCGAATTTCGGACGCTGGTGCTGTGGCTCGGCCCGCAAGATGCCCACGGCGTGGCCTTGGTGGAGGGCTTGGACCAGCGCCGTTTTGATTCGACTGTTGACGGGGTGGGACGGGGTGTCTTGGGGCCAGCGCCCTATTATCCCCCGGCAGCGGTTCGGGAGTTCTGTTAAACACACACCCGATGGAGTGGTGCTGCGTGACTCCAAACGTGATGTGATATTGCAGAAACGGAAGACAAACGCACTGCGCGACTGCATGTCCTCATCCCTGGCTTGCGAATCTCCGATGCGTCCCTTGCACCAAAAACTTGTCCCCCAGCACCAGGATCAGCGTTGTAAAGGAATGTGACAGATCAAGAATCCAATTCTGGCAAGATCCGAGAGCATCCTGTGTGTGTCGTGGCTTGTGCTGCGAACTGCTTGATATTGGGTCGCCTTCATAATGCTGGAGCTGGAGCTGGATTACATAAAGAACATGTGCATTAAAATGCAATCAAAATATCCATTTCCTCCGTTCCATATTTAATGGCCTATATTTGAGACAATTCCAAGGAGGCCTCAAAATTGCAAAAGAATGTGAGAATCGGAAAGGTTGGGTCCCACAACCCTCAACTACCAATTTTCAAAAGTGGGCATCCACCCCTTCCAGCGTTGCGCGAAATGAAACTTCGGTCATTTTGAGCGAAAAGTTCGACGTTTACTATGGGAAGGACGCTTGCTACAAGTGTCTGCCAAACCCACAATACTTAAGGGATTGACTTGATTTTCTAATCACGTTCTCCAAGCTCACAAACACAGCTGTGAACGGAATTTCATTAAAAAGGAAGCTGCTTTGATATAGAAAATATGCGCCAAAAACAGAGGACGTTCAATATGGGGCGTAGGAAGTATTATACATACAATTGTGCGTGCTGTTGTACATTGCAGGGGGCCACATTTGTTCAATACACAAGGATGACAACGCCATCGCTCCTGGAGGCTATGAAGGCCATGGAAGCATCCAACAAGCGTTGGTCAAGAACGCCACATCAGTTGATGGTGATCCTGTCAAGACTTCTGCAACACCCTTCAGGGCGTCTCCCTCTAGAACAGGGCTTCCATTCAGATTCTTTTTCAGATTTTCGCATTTGAAAACAAAATACACTCCCCAACGAAATTCTGAATGAAATCCTTGTTCTTGAGAGAGATCGCCACTGTGTGGTATGCTGGCTTCTTGAGATAGCCTTCACAGCAACAGCACCCACCAAAGGTGGGCAACAGCTGATTGGTGGTCTGAGGTCAGAGGTGTTGCACAGTATTTGTTTCATCCAACAGCATGCATGTACAGCGATCCACATGGCAGCGAAGAGACACATTCTGCCGTCAGGGATGGCATCAAGTACAGCGCGCGAGAATTTCGTCCATCTCTGCAGCAAGTCCAGTCAATCAACCAGGGGCCAAACCAAGATTCCCCCCTCCCCTTCCTCTGTCCTGCCACACGCAGCCAGCCTTCTCCACTTGCTGTGATGCCACTCTGCACACATCTATCCACACAGATCCACATTCCTGCCGCTCAGGCGCCTGCACGCACTGCACAGTCACGAGGCACATGTTGAGGCATGGCAGCTTGACGGCACCCGACGACCTGGCCAGTTCGATGTCCATGCTGGCCCTGCACCAGCCCATGACCCTGGCCCTCTTTCTTGCAACCTTTCTTCCTTCACAGCGTCTGCATCTCACTTGCTTTTCTTTCGTCCTTAAGCTTGACTCTTCTGCATGGCATCTGCACATCAGGGAGTTGCTCCATGCCTTCCCCCTCCCCCCGCGGCACCTTGCTTTTCATCAAATCTCGCGCCCACTACGTCCTCGCCCTCGCGCACTCATCCACACCATTGAAACTGGTCTTCAGAGAGTGTTGTGTACATCTTCCCCTCATTGGAGAGGTGGAGGAGGGCGTTCCTCACGTCTTGGGCCGAGTACTGCCCCTTGAGCCGTTGCATCACCTGCCAGAGGGCAACGATCTTTCAGTCAGAATGGCTGTGCCCCATGACTTGAGCTGGGGAGCTGACAGTACATGGTGCCCAACATTGGGTTGTTTGGTGGCCTACAGGGGCCAAACTTTGACCTCAAACACAAATTTTGAACTGTTTACGAAACACACTGATTGATGCAAGAACACTGTGTCGCATTGCATATCACGCTGTTGGATGAGCCAATCCTGGGACACGCGACTTGAATATGCACTGTTCCATGCGATGCATACAGGAATATTGGTAAAGTCTGGCACGGCTTCCTTGAGCCTGGAGATTGGAAACCTGGCGTGGGTGGGCCCCTGCCAAACTACTAGACACCAACAATCTGAAAAAAGCTGGCTGATTGCCGATGACGGGACAATCATGTTGTCAATAACGCCTTGAGAGAGTGCAAGATTGATGTTTCCCGTTGATTGCACAAGATTGGCAAACATTATATCAGCTAAGGCACTAAGCATTGGAAGGCAATCAATTTCAATTTTCTTGCCATAGATATGGTTGCTTTTTCGATCTTGCCAAATTTCGAAAGCAACTCCCTCTCTTTCCTATGACCACAGTTCGTATCGAGATGGCCAGTGACTGAACAAAACGGTTGGTTGAGGGACAAGAAAACGAGCTGGATGTGTTCCTGTACATTAACACCTGCAAGGTGCAAGGACTCTGCTTTGTCTTGCAATGGCAATTCTGGAGCAAGCAACTTAGCAGCTTGATGTGTCTCACTTGTGTCCAAAAGAATGTGATGAGCAGCAGCAACCACAACTCCACAGCCAAACCACTACAACTCCATTTTGATAAACTACAATTCCAAAATATACCACATCATTGCCAACTAAAACTCCTTTTCCTGATGGCTATCAAGCCAAGGTGTGCTGCAGCACAAACAGGAGTCTCTGTCACCTGTTTTGGTGCCAGGCGTCTCTCTTCTATCTGTTTCCTTAAGTTCTCGATTCTTTTGGGCACCCATTTGCTTCCAGACAGGTACTTGACCACAGACAGGCTTTTGGAGCATCGCACTGTGCTTGCATTTCATTGCCCCATACTGAGAGCTTGGTGGCAGAGCTTGCCCTGTCATGCTGTGACAGGAATGCAATCATGGGAATTTGAAACACAGCAGTTGCTCCACACCTCGTTGATGTGCAGCCCCTCGTCCTTCCGCCTGACTTCCTCTGTTGTGAAAATAGACGCGAGCTCTCTTTGCAGCGGGGTCGAAAATTCGGCTCCCGCCCCTGCGCCAACGGGAGGGGGCCCTCCCCCATAACCCCTGCCATAGACCCCGCCGCCTACAGCCCCACCCACTGGGGTTGCCCCTGCCTGCAAGCCACCATTGTGACCCAGTGGGAAATGAAATGTACACATGGTGATTGGTGGGGCAGATGGTGGCAAAGCAGTGGCACAGGGGCAGGCATGCTAAGCTCAAATACCCATGGCACGCCAGGCCAGCAAACTCGCTCAAATGGCTCAGGAAACTGCGATTCTGCCACAAAGAGCTACGAGCACCTGCAGTCCTCTCACAGCAAGCAGATACAGTTGAGGCTGACATCGGTCAGAAGGTCAATGGGTGGCACTTTATCGAATCCTGACAACCTTGTATGCTGATTTAGCCATCCGCTGGAACAATCTGATGGGCTAGGCTGGATTCTTGCTTTGGAGGCAAGCGAGTTGTGGCTTCAACAGGACTGTTCGCTTTTTGGGCCTGGTTCTTTACCGCCCCTCCCCTTATAAAGAAGAGATCAGCAACAGAGCCTCATTGAGGCACTCACCCCATTGGGCGGAGGCCCGTTCACGAAGCCCAGGTGCTGATGTATGACCTTGAGGAAATGGTATGTCACCTGCAGAGCACTCAAATTCAAAACAGGAATCTTGGTACACAGGGCCGCTGCAAGTGCTTCTCCACAAATGGCAGTGCTGTTGTCATTCAGGCATACTTGCACCACTAGCTGTCTCACAGACACTGCCATTGTCACATAGACTACATACGCATTCCAATATCATGCAGCGTGCTTCCAGCATCCATGAGGTCAGCCATGTCTGCCGATAAAAGAACATCCAGTGCATTGCATTGTTGCTCTTAGAATTTTACACCGGCTTTGATGCTTGCCATCAATGTGGATTTCAAGCTCTGGCATAAGGTGGTTCTTGTCTTGGTATGTCTGGGAACCCAAACAAATGCCCCCACATGAGCTTCAGTGCCATCTCTGGATTGTTTGGTCAGCCTGAATACCCATCACCTGGACAGGCTGCCAGATTACCTGCGTGCTCACCTGGTCTGACTTTAGGATCTTGCAGGCAACAAGTTACACAGCCAGTTTGGACAACACAGCACAGCTGGCGACATCGACCTTTACCTGGTGGTGAGTGCCTGGGTAGGATTAGTCAAGGCTGTTGATTGTCGCCAAAGCAGTTTGCACAAATTATCCACCAAACTTCAACTCCAAATCCCAAATGAACATACCACTGAAATGAAAGTGCAAATGGACTTGTGCCCACCTCGTCGTACTCAAGGACAGGCTTCACAATGAAGGCAGCGATGGACTTCTTGCCGTCGAAGTCTCGCACATGTCCATACACTCGCACATACTTTGAAACTTGCAGCAGAGCCCTATCGTCCTGCATCTGTGCAAAACACAGACCGACGCCAGTTTTAGAGAGGATCTGATAGCTGCAAGTCTCTTTTTTCTGGCATGCATTTTCTACTTTTTACTCGGCTTTTGTTACTTTTCCAAGCCCTTCATAATGTGATGTTCTCCCAGGACAACGAAGCAGAGTGGCACAGGCAAGCTCTTCCTTGGCCAGTCCTTTGGCACAAAACCCACCAGGTCATCGTCACTGTCAGTCCAGTACTTGACTTGGCACACTCCTGTGCCATCATCAACCTTGTAGAGGATGTGGCTCTGCTGTGTCTGGATATCCATTATCTGCCCCACAAGCGTTACCTGCATCACACACTCTCCTTTAGACAAATTGAGTAGAGAAACAGAGATTGCCTCAAACAATACTGTTGCTGCTTCAGGGTGAGCGTCTCCATATCCCAAACCACAATGTCCCTAGACCATATGCAGAAGCAACAAATGTCAACACATTAAAGTAAAATCACTGCCCATAAGTTACAGGCCGACGCTTGGGTGTTCGATGTGACATGTAATGAACCTGGAGATCGCTCACATTTTGGATGGGGGCTCCATCGACAACAAAGTTGTCATCGTCTACACCCTTGATGGCCTGCAGGCAGCATTGAAGATGTTGAGAGAGCTTGCATCGCCAGATGCCACAACAACCAGACAGCGACGTAATGTCAGCGTGAAATGGGCTTCTTAGTATCACTGTATAGCAGTGGCAGGGAGGCTGTAATTGCATCATCAATATACGTGTGGAGCTAGGCCCCACCGTTGGTGGGCCACCAAGCCTCCTCCCCAACCGACTTTTCCAGTCTGTGGGCAACAGAGGCAGATGCGAAAGTAAAGAAAATCCACAGAGTCTTCAAGCAGTCATGATCGTGTCATAATTGTTGTGCTCTCCCAGGTGCACACAGAAGACGTTTGCATCAATTCCATTCGAGAATCACTGCAGGGGACTACAACTGCAGCCATGTGGAATTTAATGGCATTTGCATCAACACTTTCAACACAAACCTTTTGCACAAACACAATTGTGCATGGGCACACTGAGGCTCGTTGTACTCAACACTGATGGTCTGCAGTGCCCTACTGTTCTTCAATATTCCAGCATATGGCATAACATTGGAGAGGTTGCAGTTGTTGCTGCTTTCCTGAATGGATGGCAGGGAAGTTACCAACCAATGACAAATTTTTTATCTCTGTGCCATGCTGCAACATCATCAACAAGTGTATAAGCTGGAATCACAATCCCTTTACACATCCAACATTTCTACTCCATCATACAACCAACCAGTCAGCCACGTACAGGTGTGTGCCTTCGATTCAACCTATAGTCTGACAGTAATGAATGCAAGTATTCAACACAAGAGTATTCTCACCTCTGCCAGTTGTCGGACAGTAACTGCACGCAGAGTCTGGTCACTTGTCGTTCTCTGCAGGGCCAGCATCATCAATGTGTGACAATGAATCAAAGTCAACAAGCTCCAAAAGAAAAACCAACAGATGGCAAGCAAGAAAATCTGTTTCCAAAAAGAGCACGTGCAGGCAAATAGGGGACACAATCACAGCATGCTGCTCATCTGAAGCACATAAAAGCTGGCGACATTTTGGGCTGTTGTCTCCATCAGAACTGTAGCATGACTTGCAGAGGCGATGCTCACCGTTCTTGCCCCCATGGGTGAAGGTTCCCCTGATTGCCTGCAGCCACAATGCACAGCATGTTGGCAATGGGATCGCTTCTTCTAAATGGAAGTTGGGGGCAAAAAGAGCATCACAAACAGGAACAACCAGCACCAAGCAAAGGCATCCTGTTCTGTATTTGGCCGGAAACATGCGATCAAGAGCTCATACACTGAGGACAAAGAAAGCTACAAAGAGCAAGCACACATGACTGGGGAGCCCGCCAGGGGAGGGGGAGAGGACAGCTGGGATACTCACGTTGCTGGCATGAAGCCGCCACCAGCAAACTGGCTCGGGCCCATGTTGTATGCTGCCATGTTTCCTACAGCCTGCAACACGGAGGCGCAGCAGGTCGGTGACATCAAACGCCAGACACAGCACTGCCAGAACAAACTGTCTAGCTCTACAGCACAACAGGGGCATGCACTTTGGTGCAGCAATACTTTCGAGTACATTCACAGTTTGTTGAAGATACAGGTGGTTGGAAACAACGAGTTCTGCTAGCACATGAACTCGAGCAATCTGTGCCACCTAAGCATTTCGATATCGCCGGTTGCACGGTGCAAAAATTGCACGAGTACGCTGCCAACATGCGAAAGAGAATGGCAGGTAGAAAAGGGGCAAGAACCTGCTTCAGCGTCGACAGTTTGCAGCGAATACTAGGGGTGTCTGGCAAGTGTCTTCTCTCCTTTTCTTCCTATCAAGGGCGATCACAGCCGCCAGGCAAGCCACGCGGCTCTTACCTCAGCGGAGGACGTTAAGGCGATGAGTTCAGGACGAGAGTCTGCAGCCAAATCCAGCCACACAATGAAAATGGGGAGCAAGCAAGAAACAGCTAAAGCCAGCTACGGTAGACGTAAGAGCAGAGAAGCGCTGAAGGACGTTAAAGAGGCAGAAACATATTCAAAAGCGCACAGGTACGCTTTGAATCAGCAGGCGGCCCAAGGGGACGTGAGGATCAGCGGCAGCGATCCCAGCCACAAGCGACAGCGCCCGCAGGGGGGCCCATGCTCTCACCAGCAAATTGTCCAGACACAGTCGACGAGATGTTCCTGTTCTTAGCAGAGCGACCCCACGCGGCCGTGGCTTAAGCCGCGATCGGAACCGCAGCGCTGCCGCCCGGCGCGCAGATTCCCTTCCCCACATCCAGCCCATCGACAAAGATTCGGACGCACATAGGGACACGCTGGGACACGCAGGGACAGTGGTAGTGCGCGAGCGCCCGCTCCACTACGCCTCGGTGCATGGGTCCAATCTACGCAGACGGCAACAAAATCCATGCGAAGCCATCGGCCATGCCACCAAAGACGCTGCACAAGGCATGTCGGTTTGCCGAACTATTGAGCGCCTTTCCCAGCGCCAGGGATGCTCTCTTGCGCGATCACCTTATGGCTCTGCCCGTGCCGCTTCCCGGCCACCGCTGCCGCACGCTCGCTTCACAGCTTTGACACCCGCGGCTTTGGGGACACGCACATCGGCGAGAAAAGGGCGCGGGGGAGTATCTGTGCGCGGAGGGTTTGCCGGGTTGTGACGCATTAATGTACTGGAAGATTGGGTGCAGATGCGCGGTGGCCAGAATGCGTGGTTTTGTCCACGGACACCGTAGACTTCGTCTCCGTATTTGGCGAGCTCTGGTCCTTGGCACAATTTCTGTGTACACAGGCGACGCCCGTAGACATGACAAACGGCTCCAACCAAGAACGTTTCTTTTGTAAAGCTTAATTACATCATTGGCATTTTAGTTCTTCCTTTGCAAAGGAATGTCGATTGTGACTTGGTGCACGAAATGTTTGTGTCTACGTTTGTCGCTTGTGTGTCCAAGTCCTGCCTGAGCACCTGCCTCCCAATCACAAGTTCACAAGTCTGGCATGCGCTGCCCAAATTCAGCGGCTTTCTGGCAGCCGATGGCCGTGCCGCCACGCCAAATACGGTCGCCCCAGCCACACACGAGGGGCTCCCTCTTGGCTGTTTTTCGCCGCACGGAATCTGCATGTGCTATTTGGGGTATTTTCTTTCCATCTCTGCCATTTGTTTAGGGTCCCCTCAGCTAAGTGACGACTACATGGCCCCAAACGAAACTCGACGAAATTCAACAAGATTCAACGAAATTCAACAGAATTCAACGATATTCAACAATATTCAACGAAAATCACGATATTCAGCCACATCCGAGTCCACTGGCGACAATTTTTCCGAACACGGAAGCAGAAGTCCCCCCCCAGCGCCGTGCGTGGAGGGCAGACATTGGCATCGCGCCTTGCAGCACCTCTGCCCGGCGGTCGACTGGGCCAGCGTGTCCGGCGCCGCGCGCCATGGACTGCCTCGCGCCAACCGAGGGTGCCGACGAGGGGGCCTCCGATCGCTCCCAGGCTCCGGAGGCTCCGCATCGGCCTTCCAGGGAGGCCGGCGGGATCGAGGCGCCTGGGGCGGAACAGTCGACCAAGGCGGAGTCAGCGGAGCAGGTGGGCGGGCGGAATCCCTGGCTACCCGCCAGTGTGCCTATCCATCGGGAGGGGATGCAGATGCGTCGCGGATGCCGGCGGCGCTTTGGCATTTAGAATTTTGGATTGCGCAGGCACGGGGCCATTTGAGGTCGTTTTCAATGCACGAAGGCCCGGGGGGGGGGGAGGGGGGGGACGGGGAGATAGGGAGAGGGGGGCCGTTTCAAGCGTTTCGGCGGGGCGGAATTTGAGATCGGGTGCGGCCGGTGCGTTGATTGTCGAGCGTGGCGCGCGCCTGGCGCTGAGGGGGCGTTCCGCGGTTTGGTCGGGTCGGTCGTCACGATCGGGTCGCGCGACGCTCACGGGCTGCGCGGCCGTCCGCAGGCCGCCGGGGATCCCGTGGCCAGCGCAGAGCCGCCGCCGACGGCTGCGAAGGCGCAAGCAAGCGCGGGGAACACCGAAGGGCGGGAGGCGGATGGCGAGGAGTTGGGGATAAAGGACGAGCTGGTGAGGGTCGAGGCCGAGCTGCGGCTGGCCAGGAGCCAGGCGGAAGAATCAACGGCGGCGGCGCGAGATGCCGAAGAGCGCCTAGCGGTGGTGGATCGAGAGAAATCGGGGCTTGAGGGGCGGGTCGCAACCCTGGAGGCGTACGTGAAGGAGGCGAATTTGCGGGAGGAGCGCGCCAAGGAGAGCGGCGAGGCGCTGGCGGTCCGCGTGGGCAAGCTCACCGACCAGCTAGCCGCGGCGAGGGAGTCTACAGCCGCCGCGAGATCGGCGCATGACTCGGAGCTGGCCGCATCCCAGGAGAGGCTCAGGGGTCTGGAGGTGAGGCTGGGTGCGGCGGGGGCCAGCGAGGCGGGGTGGCGGGAGCGGGTGAGGCGCCTGGAGGCGTCCCAGAGGGAGATGGCGGCCAAGGAGGCGGTGGCGGAGAGGGAGTGGCACGAGAGGGCTGGGGCGTACGTCCGGGATATCGAGCAGGTGCGGGCGGCCAACAAGGGGCTGGAAGAAGAGGTTGGGCGGTGGAAGAGGCGGTGCGGGGAGCTGGATGACGCGCTGCAGAAGGCGGTGATGGAGGCCGAGGGGGAGGATGAGGGGGATGTGGGGGCAAGGAGGGGGCCGGCGAGTCAAGGGATGTTGATTGAGGCGCCCACAGTAGCGCACGAGGTGCCAGAGGGGCTGCTGGTGGGGAGGGAGGGGCCCCGGGAGGCGAAATCGGCGGAGGAGTTGGGGCGAAGGGGGGCGTATGAGGCATATGTGGAGGCGGTGGCGGCTTGGAACCGGGAGCACAGGCTGAGGGGGGACACACTGGAGTGCCTGATGGAGATGGTGGACAGGCTGAACGGCAGCGGGGAGAAGATTACGGTGATGGAGGACCGTCTGCACGTGGCCGTGGCCACCATATCCAGGCAACAGAACGCCCTGGTGGGCATGGCCCACGAGAAGGAGGGCCTGCTGGAGAGCATCGAGGGCCTGACGTCCGACCTGGCCGCTGAGCAGAACAAGACTGAGATCCATGCGCAGGCCGTGGAGGACTTGTCGGTGCAGGTGGGAACGCACAATGGCTGTTGCCAGGGGTGCAGTTTCCTTCGATTGCCTGCATCGGCATCGACAGCTCATGCCAGGCAACCCTTGAATGCTGAACAGCAATGTGGCAATATGTAGTGCGTTCCCTGAACTCATCTGATCCTGAACTTTGTCCACCAAAGGTGGCCCTTTATCTCAGAGAAGGAGAATTCGAAACATCATTTATGCACAGTGGAACGCAGGGTCGACGTACCCAATTGTGTGCGCCAGCCTCAGTCCTTTGTGATGCTGTGCCCTCAATGCTTCTGCCCAGGTGAGAACAATGCTGGAGGAGATGCAACAGATGAAGGTGGGCAAGCTGCAGGGGTTTGGTGCTGCGGGCCTGGCGAGCTCCCCAGCACTGAACCTGTCAAAAGTTTCGGACAGACGCCAAGATCCGATTTCTGCCCACCTGGTTGCTGTTCGTGATATCGAAGACATGCAAAGACAGAATCAGCAGCTCAGGGATGCTCTGCGGGCAGTAGCTTTGGAGGCAGAACACAATCATGCCCGTAGTGTGGCCAGCTACAAGGAAAAGTGCGACGAGCGCGTCAAGGCGAGTGAGTCTGAAATAGAGCTGTTGAGGAAGGAGCTTGAGGTGAAATCGGACATGGTGGAACACTTGACCCACCAAAGAGATGCGTATCAGAAGCTGGTGGTTGATGGGGCGCAGCATGCCTCAGCACACAGTGCAGATTCTGGGCAGCCCATGGATGAGCAAAGAAAACAAATCGAAGGTCTGAAGCAAGTTGTGTCTCAACTAGAGAGTGAGCTTGTTAAAGCGAAGGATGTGCATGCTGTGCTGTCGGTGACAAAGGAGCAGCTGAGCCAGGCAGATAATCAGTTGACGACGGCACAGGGGGACCTAGCCAAGCTGCAGGCACAATGCGACGTTCAGGCAAGCCGTATCAGCTGGCTGGTGGCGGAAGCCCAGCGGGGCCAGAAGGAGAGGGATCTTGACAAGGAGGAGGCTGTGCGTCAGAGGCGGTTGGCGAGCCAGTGGCTGGAGCAGGTGGAGACGCTGAAAAATTTGGCTGAAGAGGCAGATGAACGTGAGCACCGATTGGCAGAGAAGGTGGACAGTCTGGAAGACGTGGTGAGGACCATGTCCGAGAATGCGGAGGGCGCTGAGGAGGCATTCACCGCCAAAGTTAATGCCAAGGACGCAGAACTGAGGAGCCTGGAAGAGAATCATGCCAAGGTTGTTGAGGCAAAGGACAGCGAACTGGCAGAGGTCAGAGGCTTGTTGGAGGAGTCAGAAAGGAGGATAGAGAGGATGCAAATCGATGTGGAAGGGTTCGAGGAACAGACTCAGCACGTACTTGAGCTGCAGGGAGAGATTGTGGTGCTGAAGTCGGAACTTGAATCCATGAAGGCTTCTGCTGCTACGGCGCAGGAAATGCAGGGGACTGCCGCTGAGGTGGAGACTCTCCGTTCAGCTCTGTCAGAGAGCAAGAAGAGCGAAGAGCAAGCTAAGGAACAGTGCACATCCCTTCTGGAAGAAATGGCAAAGCTGAAGGCCGATACTGAGGTGGAAACTCTGCGGGAGGCGTTGTCAGAGAGCAGGAGGTGTGCAGAGGAGGCGGAGAACAGGTGCTCGACCCTTCTGGAAGAATTGAAAACGGCTGGGGAGGCTGCTGAGAAGCTGGCGGCTGAGGAGGCCAAAGCACTGAGGGAAGCAGAGGAACGCTGTGCGAGTGTGACCCAGCGCTATGAGGCGCTCATGCAGACCCTCAGGCAGGAAGATGAACCCCCATCAGGTGGATCCCTTCCACCATCGGCAGCCGATGAGGGCGCCGACGGTGCTTCCATTCCATTGGATAAGCAAAAGGAGCAAGCAGTGCGCCGCATGGTTGCCTTGGAGGCCGAGCTCAACGAAAAGACTGCCAAGTTGGAGCATGCTGAGAAAGAGCTGAACGAAAAGACTTGCAGATTGAAGCAGGCAGAAAAAGAGCTGGTGGAAAAAACTGACGGGCTGCAGCTGGCAGAAAAGAAGGTGGAGGAAAAAACCACTGGGCTGGAGCAGGCAAACAAGGACCTGAACGAAAAGTCACGCATATTGGAGCAGGCGGAAAAAGAGCTGGAGGACAAGACTGGGAGTTTTGTGCAGGCAAAACAGCAAGTGAGCGAAGTGACTGGGAGGTTGGAGGTGGCGAACAAAGAACTGCAGGAAAATGCCAGCAGGATGGAGGTGATGCAGACAGAGCTGAATGAGAAGACCAACAAACTGACACTTGCTGAAGCGCAGGCCAGCGAAACAGCTGGTAGACTGCAACTGGCAGAAAAAGAGATTGCAGCCCTGAAAGGCCGCCTTCAGGTGCAAACGGAGAAAGACGAGCAGACAGCTCGAATCAAGGAGAAACACCAACAGGCCATGGAAGACTTGAAGCTTCTGCCAGGTTTGAGCGCCCAAGTCGCAGGACTTCAGCGCAGACAGGAGCTCACGAAGAAGAGCTCGCTGGCAATGCAAGCCCAAAAGGATGAGATTGAGAGGAAGAAAGTCATGCTGGAAGGGACAGTGAGAAACCTCCAGGAGGACCTTGCTGCCAAAGACAATGACCTTATTGCCATTAAAGCCCAGCTTCAGGAGAAGGAGGCGAAGTTGAAGAGCCTGGAGTCTCTGCACACCGAGCTGGACATGTTGAGGCGGCGAGTCAGCACTTTGGCGGGCGTCAAGCCCCAGGACGCGCCCACACCATCGACCTCCAAGGTCTCTGCAAATGAGTCACGGTCCTCACGTCTACAGGCAGCAAGACGTGCCCGGAGGGCTTCTGACGGCCAGAAGCTGGGTGTGGAGAACGGCGCTGGCAAGGCCAAGTCTCCAAGCGCCTTGCATGGCTCCTTTCAGACCTCCGCTGGGCAGGAGGACCTCGCCAAGAAGATGAGGGAGATTGCAGCATTGAAGGCTGCAATGAAGGCAAAGGAAGAAGACATGAAGCAGCTGAGGGGCTCTGTGAGGGATGTTGCAAGCCTCGCAGGAGTGAAGAAGAACAGCGATAGAGAGCCTCCAACACGTGGCCCCAGCGGAGCGCTGAAGCGCTCTCTGAGTGGCGAGGAGACTACCCTGGGGAAAAGGCTTTCAAACAGTTCACTAATGCGCCAGGCAGCAGACCGGTCCAGGAAGGTTGCGCTTGGCAGGGTGCGGCTGCCTGGAACCGCCAAGGTTCAGAGAACTGGATTGCCACTGGTTCAGTCTGACGCAGCAGAGGCCACGCAGGACTGGCCCAAGCAGGGCGAGCTGCCACAGAAACTTGGGCTGAACCTGGGAGACAAGCAACCTGGCAGTGCTGCGGTAAGCGAGGCAAGAAGTGTGTCACGTGAGCCAGGTGAGCTCTGGGACGAGCGTGAATCCAGCGATGAAGTTAAACTGGTGGATGTCAGGCACACCAGCCAAAGGGACGGCAGGCCAGGGAGCTCTGTGACTGGCAAGGAGCCTGTTGGCTCTGTCATGGGTACACCGGCGGCAAAGGGCAGGTCTGCGGCTTTGCCACCGGACACCGGGGAATTGGAGGGGATGGATAAGCTCGGGGAAGACGATCAGGATGGAGATGCGCAGAGGGGGGGGAGGCACGACAAGATCGTGTGGCAGCCAGGTCAGTCGAAGAAGGGGGCAGGACAGGAGAGCCCGTCGCCAGCAAGGGCAAGGAACCCAGGGGGCAAGAACTGATGCACGCCTTTTCCTGTCAGTCTTGTATCTGTAACTATACTGTGTTGTCAACTGCGATGAATTAGTGTTAGTGCGGGCTGAGGACTGTTGCGCACTTGGCCACAAGCTGTCGCTGGCCTTGGTACCAGGGAAGATGTGTAAAGAAAGGAGCTGCTTGTGTCCACCTGCAGCCGTTGGTGCCATAGTCTGCTCAGCACGCTCGCTGTAGAACAGTGAAGTACGAGCAATGATTTTGAAAATGCTTCTGTTAGATTTGGCACGAATCCAGGATGTGAATTATTGCCATACCAGGGCCATCTTTTTAGACATGCTTTCTAGTAGACATACCTGTGTCAAACATCTAATCAATCTCCTGGTGTTGAACAACAAGAAGTAAGACACCTTCCACAGAAAGCACTGGACACAGCAGGGGACACAGCAACATGTCGGGGGTAATACCCTGCTGGATCCTTGTTCATCAAGAGTGCAGGGCCTTGTGGTATGCCATGGCTATTCTTCTTGGGGGGCTCAAGGGACCATCGCAGCGCTTCTGGGCTGTGGATCGCGCCCCTGCGTTGGACCAGATGTGCAAGTTTGGGATGCTGGACACAAATTGGAAATATATGAGGCAGAAGGCACCACGATCCATAACCTGCTGCTGGGAAGACGCACAATCAACATCACGTTAGCCATGAGGCTGTGACTTCATGCAGTCTGCCAGATGGATGGGCAGTAAGCTGTCATAATCTTCCAGAGAAAAGAAGCTGCAAAAGTCTGGATAACATTTTCAGCAATAGTCCCTGTTACAGACACCACCTCCTTACTAAACCACCTTTCGTTGCCTCCCCTGCCGGCTTTTTCGCAGCGCCCCCATGAATCGACGCCATGCAACTCTGTCCCTGTGGCACCCCTCTTTCGCCATATTCCTACTGTCCAAGGCCCCTCTACTCCCCCTTGGGGGGCCCTCTCCCCCTCCCCCCCCTTCCCCTGTAGCGTGGCAACCTCGGGGTTGGCTGCCACTTGATAGGGTTGTGCCTTCCCCTGGATCTCTCCCGCCCCTGCCCTTCTTGCTCAGGCTCGCTGGCAGACCCCTCGTCCTGATCCGTGGAGAAATCCTGCCCACTGGCCCCCATCTCCTCCTGATCCCGTCCTGGCTCTATCCCATACTCTCTATCAAAGGGCGAATACTCCCCACCGTCTGTGAACCTGTCACTGGCTTGCGCCCCATCCCCCGATGCAGCCGGCATGAAAGGTGTCGAGGCAACGACACGCTTGGGTTGTGGGCTTGCAGTACCTTCAACAGAACCAGGCCAGCTGCCCACGCCACCACCCAGCCCATGGCTCCGGTCTGGCAACCCCTCGACGCCCTCCTGGGAGCCGCTCGTTCGAAATTTCACCCCCCCTTGAAGCCGAATCCTGTCCAGGGCCTTCTCCCTGAACTGTGCTGCCACCCTCTTCGTGTGCTCGTGGCTGCCTGAGGAGCTTCTCCTGCCAAAGGAGCCCTCTTCGCTGCTGCCAGACGGAAAACTCCCGAGGGATGACCGCCCCACTGGTGTGACCTCCCCAATGGACCGCTTCCTGCTGAATGGCGGCCTGGCAGCTTGCAACCCCATGCGCCCTGCCATCGCCTGCCTCGCCTGCAGTGAGGACATCCCTTGAGACACATTCTTTGTGTCTGGCACTGTGATCTTGGGGGCCCCCGCAGGCACTGCATCAGCTCTAACGCTGCTAGTCTGCAGCTCTGGCTTCCGTGCCTGAAGATCCCGCACAGTGGCCTTCACAGCGTTCAGTTCCTTCTGCAGCGATTCCACCTCCGCCGTTTTCTGTGCCAAGGATGTCTGTAGCTCCTGTCGGCCACCTTGTTCCCTCTGCAGCCCCTGCCGCATCGCCTGCACCTCCTCCGTCATTGACAGGTACTTCTTCTGCAACTGCGAGAGCTGCATGGCAGCGCTCTGCAGGTCGGAAACCTGTGCTTGCAGCTTCTGCATGCCTGCGTCTTTGGCCTCGACCTGCTTGCTCATCGATGACAGTGAGTCGGCCTGTGACAGCACCATGGCCTGGAGGTCCCCCACCTTCCCCTGGAGGGTCGCAGCCTCTGCCTCGACAGCTCCCTTTTGCTCCTGAACCTCGTCGTAGTTTTTGCGCATTGATACCAGTTCCTGGCGAAGGGTAACAGTCTGGGCGCTCAACTCCGAGAGCTGCTTCAGCTCCTGCACAGTCTTCGCGTGTTCTTCTTGTGTCAACGCCATCTGCACACCCAGGTCTGCCTGCTGCTGCAGACGCATCCTCAAATCTGCCACCTCCTTCTCTGACTGCTCCAATGCAACCTTTTTTACTGACAGCTCGTCTTCGACTGCGGCAAGTTGCTCAATTGCCTTGTCTTTCTCCTTGCGAAGGAAGTCCACCACCCCTGGCCAGTCATCCTCAGCTTTTGCATCTTGTGGCCCAGACCCTGGCAAATTTCCCAGGGCAGACTCATATTGCTTCCTGGCATTCACAGCTGCCAGGGCCTCCTCCTGCGCCCGTTGAAGCTCCTCTTGGTACCTGGAGGATGCCATTTTGGCTTCTTCCAAGGACGCCTGAGTGCTGGCCAACTCGTTGCGGAGGGAAGTGACTTGGGTTTCGAGTTGGTGCCTTGTCTGCTGACTGTCATTCAAGCTCATCTCTGATTCCAGCTTTGCAATGTGCTTCTGCAGATCGTCCACATGCTGAGTCTGCTCCTCAAAACCTTGCACATCGATTTGTAGTCTTTCTATTTCCCGACGTGCACTGTGCAGCTCATCTTGAAGCCTTGTGAGCATGGCGTCCTTTGCCTCCAGGCTCTTTGTGCTCTCCGCTTGTGCCTCTCTAGCCTGTCTTTCTGTCGATTCCATTTGGGCCTTGCAACGGTTCACAGACTGCTCTGCCTGCTCCGCAGTGTCCTTGGCGACCCTGAGTGCTTCCCTTGTCGTCTCCAGCTCTGCTTCCAGGTGACTGGCAGAGGGCTGATGCCTCTCTGTGCACTCATCTGCCGCTTCGGAGCCCTTCTTTGCAAGCAAACCTTCCAACTCAGACACTCGAGCTTCGCTCGCAGCCACCTTCTCCTGAGCCTCCTTCATTGCCTTCACGCTGGCATCCTTCTCACTGAGATCCATCTTCAGCTTGCCAGTTTCTTCAGCAATTCTTTCTGCATACACATTGAGATGTCCAAGGGCCTGTGCGAGGGGTTTTTCAAAGCCACTGCTCTCTGCCAACAGCACTGCATACTTGCAATTCACACCATCTAGCTCTTCTCTCAGTGAGTTGCACCGCAGTTCAGCATCGAGAACCTTGGACAACAGTTGCTTCTGGGAGTCCATCACATTCTTCAGCTCTGCCATGCACTTGCTCTCTGTTGTCTTGAGCATTGCATTTTCATGCTCAAGAGTGCTCACTGTGGAAGTCAGGCCCTGCACAATGGCAGTGGCCTCCTCTGTCTTCTCCTCTGCTGTGCAAGCACTCTTGATCAGTTCGTTCACAAGCCTTCGTTGAATGGATATTCTCTCCTTCGCCGTCTCACACTCCCTGATAAGAGCCTTGTGCTCAAAGTCCAGGCGTCCCAACTCCAAGGTGCTCGTTTCCAATTTTGCTCGAACCTTGCCTGACTCGCTCTGCGACTGTGCTAACCGGTGCTGCATCTGCTTCACTGCATCTCTGGATGCTGCCACCAAGGCCTGGGCATCCTTCGCCTTGGCAAGCTCGCTCTTGAGCTGGGCGACTTCAGCATTCAGCTTTTCGATGTGCTCTTGCCTTGCCCCAGGGAGTGTCTGTGTGCCTGATGAGCCAGCATCAGCATTCTGGCCCTGGGTTGGCACCCTTCCCTCTGAGGCAGCAAGAAAATAGAAATCTCGTTGTTGAGTGACCTCAGCAAGCTTCGTGGCTGTGGAAGCCACGTCAGCCTTTAAACGATCCATCTCAGCAGCCCACTGCTCAGCATCCCTCACTCTCTCCTGCTTGTGGCTATCAACCAATCGAACCTGATTCTGCTCCGCCTCGAGTGCAACGGCACGCAACGCGTCGCGCAGGTGTCTGTTCTGCTGCTGCATCTCTTCAAGATCATGAACAGCAACAAAGCTCTTGGATATGGCATCCCTCCTCTTGTCAGGTCCTCTCTGACCATACAAGCTGGCTGTGCTTGACGGAGTCAGCCCCGGAAGGGCGGATGCACTGTGGGCCTTCAGCCGTTCCACCTCTTGCAGGAGTGTTCGAACTTGTAGTGACAAATCTTCTGCTGAATGGGCCTGCACAGTCTGCTTGTTCTTCTCAAACCTCAATAGATCTTTCTCCTCCTCCAAACGTTCCACCAAGACCTGTTTCTCTTGCTCAAGAGCCAAGTAAGCCTTCTCGGTCTGTTTGCTGGTAGAGGTGGCCAGCTGCACACGATGCTCCAGTGCGGCGATCGACTCTGACTTTTGTTCAAGTTTGTCAAAGAGATGCTGCAGGCATCTGCTGCCCTGCGTCCTTAGCTCATGCTCCTTGTTGTACGCATCAACAGCCTCCACATACCTGGCAAACAACTCATTGTTGTCAAGACATCCCTTTTGCACAGCCTCCATCATGCTCTTGTCAACTTGCAACAGCCCACTGGGTATTTCCACTTCTGGTTCAACATCTGTTCGATCCTCCATCGGCTCTGACGGTTCACTTGGGGCTGCCACAGAAGCCTCCAACTTGGCAGTCAGGTCCTTCACAAGAGCTTCAAGCCCTGAACACCTCTCCATCCACTCCTTCGTCCCCTCTTCTGCCAGCATTTTTGATTCCTTTGCAACCTCCACCTCACGCCTGTACACCCTGGCCTGCTCCTCCCAGTGCTCGTGCTCTGTCTCCCTCCCCATCAGGCTGTCCCTCAGCTCTGCTTCCAGCCTTCTCACCCTCTGTGCATACCAGGCCTGCAGCTCATGGGCGCTGTGCCCCTGGGCCTCTTTCAGCTCCTCCTGTAGTTTTGCCAGTTCACTACTCAGCCCACGGCGTGGTGGCTGTGGAGCTGTTGCCTCTTCCAGCCGGCTGTTCACTGTGGCCAGACGCTCCTTCAAGGCCATGCTTTCCGCAGACAAGATGCCCACGTGCATCTCGCGCTCGTGCAGCGTCATCTCCAACTCTGCAACCCTCCCCTCCAAGGTAGCTGTGCTCCTACTTGCAACTTGTAGCCGGGACGCCTGCTGAGCAGCAATCAAAGCAGATGCTTTCAAGCTTTCTTGCGCCCTGTGGAGGTCTTCATGCAATTTTTTGGCCTCTTGGCGGGAGCCGAGCTCTTCCATGTCCCGATTCAATCTCAGTTCGGCCAGGCGTCCTTCATGCTCAAACGCCCATTTTGCTTGGATCTCGCCTTTCAAGTGCTGCAGACAAATAAACGCCTCCAAATCAGCCCCAGGCACCTTTGAAATTCAACTGTCCAGGCCGCAGCCGGCCCATCAGGCGTTGGCGCCTCCTGGGCTTATTGGGTTTGGGGTTCAGCAACAATCGTTCGGCACTTGCTCCATGGAAGGCACAACCCCCCCACCCCCAAGCACAAGAACCCAAAAGCACACATAAAATCGGCAACAGCAGCTCTAAGAGTTTGGCGACAAGCGTGGACTGGGTTCTGCTTCGCCCTGCCCCTGGGCACCACACACAGATACGGCCACCGCGTTGGCGCACTGGCACAGCAAAGACGGCTTCACATAACCGGACGACTGGCGCGCTGACTTGTCCTTTATTCCCCACGATCTGAAGGCGCCAAACGCGCCTGCCAATCAGATGGCGGCGCCCCGTGCACCGACGCCAGGCCCCGGCCCCGGCATGGCTGCGCCAATGGACGCCTCCTCCAGTCCTGTCGGACTTCGACGCTCATGGCAATCATTTTTTGGACAGTCTGCCCGAAAGACTCAGCCCAACATCACCTCGCAGGCACAGGGGCTGTGTTCCGCGACTTCTTCGCCCATTGCAGTCAATGGATTTGCTCACCTCCTCAAGCCGCTTCCTGTCGCCCTCCAGCTCGTCGACCAGCCCGTCCAGCCGACGGCATTCCTGCTGCACGGCCACGTGCGCCGCCTCAATGGCCTGGTACGCCGCCTCGCGGCGCACCTCGCGCTCCTCATCGCCGTCGTCCGCCTCCATTTTCAGCCTGTGGCGACCACCAGGGCATGCGGCGGTGCGTTTGCGGGCACCAGGCAGCAATGGCGCTCCTGGGGCTTCAAAGGGAGACTGGAACCTAACCTGGAAAGTTGCCAGCGTCGCCGCGTAGCTCTAGGTCCCAACGCAGGCGCTGGCACTGCTGCGATCTTTAGCGACCTGTGGTATTTGTGACTGCCAAAAGTTACATCACGCTTTGGAAACTATTTTTTCGGATTTTGTATTGCATTATTTTGTATTTTGTAGTGCGCATTTTGTTGTAAGGGCAGCCGACCGCTGACAGCCTGTCTCCCACCCCTATCTCCCAACTGAGTCCCCTTGACTGTTTAGGAAGTTGGTGTGAGAGACAACGGAGGACAGGAAGACGGGAAAACTCTTGTAGACGGTATGGAGTGGCCGCGCTGTGACCCTCGCCCCTCCTGCCACCACTCTTTGGCTTGCAATGGTGACAGCATCCCTACTTTTTGCGGTGCCTATGTGAGCTTGCCAGGAATTTGTTATTATCATTACCATTTATTTAAGGAATTTGTTACTATTTTTATTCTATTGTTGTGGTTCATTTTTATGATGTGTTTCCGTGTGCTTTAGCTAACCGCACAGAACCGCTGTCAGGTGTGCACACTACTCATTTGAAGAACATTACTTGCAAGCCTTGCTCATCGCAGCGCAAAATCTCGATTGGTGTGACCATTCGAACCTTAAAGGTGAGCGCACCCGCGCCACCAGTTGCTCCTGTGCGAACCAGGTGAGCTTCTCCGTACAGATTAGGGATGGTACCCGGGTACAGGAAACCCGGGTACCCGGGGCGGGTATTGATTTTTCCAGTACCCGCCTACCCGGGTACCCGCCAACCCTTGTACCCGGGTAGGCGGGTACGGGTACGTACCCGGGTACAGGCGGGTACCGGCGGGTACCCGGATTACCCGGGTACTGCCAGTACCCGGGTCCGGGTACGGACCCGGGTACAGCACTTTTGGCCAGCGGTCGCCCGGTGCATAGCTTCGCACCGCGCTGGCTTCCGAAGGTCGCCCCCGTCCACACTGTGTGGCTGCGTCGCGATCGTGCACGGCGCCGATGCTCTCCACACACTCTTGTTTGGGCCGCGCGTTTGGTGATCTAGGGGCGCCGGCGAGCCAGAATCGGGGGATCTGACGGGTTGGAACATCGACATGGCGCTGCTTCGTCGATCCTGTGGCGCCGGCGATCCGGATTCGGGGTATCTGACGGGTTGGAACATCTCTACACACCTGCGGCAACTAGCTGTCTGCAGAAAATGCGGCTGGGCTCCGACGGGTTGGTCCCTAGGATACCGGCTGTGTTGCATCCCTGGCGCCCGAGCTACCCTAGTTGGGGATTGCAGGTCGTCCGTTTCAATGCGAAACGGTTGGTGCGCGCAGGACATGCCCAGCAACTTGGACTAGATGGATCGGTGATTGCTTTTGGGCGTTGTTGTCGTTGATGTCTTACAGCTGCATAGTTTCATTGTCGTTATTGTGGTGGTTGTTCTTGCTGGATCGCCAACGCGATCGTTGACCAAAAGGCGTCCAGCCCTTTCCGGATTGTGCCAGAAAAACGCACGGCTCGTGGAAGACAACGTCAGGGGAGGGGGCGCCGTCGTCGTCGCGGACTTCATTAGACAACAGCCGGCCAAGCGCGGCGGAGCGCGGCCAGCCAGCGCTGCGTCGGCGCAGGGAGCGCCTTTCCGTACCCGGGTACATACCCGGACCCGGGTACTGGTTGTACCCGGGTACCCAGTTTTTCGCGGGTACCCGAGTATTGGGTGTACCCGGGTTACCCGGGTACACCCGGGTACCCAAGTTCTCGAAACACCGGGTACCCGGGTCCGGTTTTGCCAGCCCGGGTACCATCCCTAGTACAGATACATATTTGTTGAGAGCTTGTACTGGAGTTTGACATCTCACCTTCCCATTCACAGGTCCGGACACGTGTGTCCAAGCCGCGTATCGCTGTCGTATGATGTTTGCTTAAATACTTCGAAACAGACTTGGTTTTTACGTTTACGTTTACGTTTTTACTTGTACATTTCTACCCATTAAAATGTAAATTTGCACAAGTCCCTATTTTACCGCTATTTGTACGTTTTTGCTGCTTCCTGGGACACCCAGGTTACACGATTAAAGTTGCGTACAATGATCAGTCCTGCGCCATCTACAGCACTCGCAACACAATGTCCACCTCGCGCGAGGTGCCAAGGGCGCCAAGGGCGGGCCCTTGGCAAGGGCGATAATGGGGCTTAACAACAACTCGTTTTCTCCCACTTCAAGGGCGTTTGGCTGCCACTCTCCGGACTCCGCAAGTCTGTATGTACCGTCCTTATGTACAGCAGGCAGTTTTTACGTTGTGGTACGTGCTCGCACATTTTCTTGAGATAAAAGCAATAAAAACTTTACACCTGCCGATAAAGCAATAAAAACTTTTTTTACACGTAAAAACGTAAATACAATCAGTTTTTACGGCGTAAAAAACAACCCTGCTTCGAAACCTCTTGTCGCAAGATGGAAGCCAGTGTCAGCCAAGTTTACCTCAAGACGTGTCTCCTTCTGTACGATTTACTTCATCATTCCAGAAGAAGGCAAGAAAACTCTTAAAGCTCGTGTGAAGTTTGTTGTTCTTTGACGGCATACACGCTGCAGGAGACAGAACTCTAGGCATGCAAGGCATTGCAGCGGCTCCTGTGCTTCAACATTCAACTCAATTTAATAAACACTCCTGTAGATGACGGAGGAAAGCGGCCCGGGCAGCCCCCTCTCCCGTTGGGCGAGTTTTCATGTTCGTCGGCAAAGCGTACCAGCACTCGACCAATTTGCACCTGAAGAACAACCTAACAACGACACTTACCACAGAAAAAGTGTGATGACATTGCAGCAACATTTCTGCGGCTTCCGGCACAGCGTCCAAATAGCGGACCATATGGCAACCTGCCAGTTACCGCAGGGCCCGCTATTTGCACGCTGTGCTGCATACCAGCTAGCCGGGGGCTATGTCGTGGCATACCCCCGGCTAGATAATTTGGCCCAAGCACTCCACAACACCCACCACGTTCGATCACGCCGGGGACCAAGCACCCCGGCGCTACTCTTCGTGATCAGCGGTACATTTCCAAGGCATTTGTATCCCTATCGGCTTGGCGTTGCCCCACCCAATTACCTATCCTGCAACACAATAGCCGTCAGCTCCATAGTGTGCCCGAGAATTTCTGCGTCCACGGCCTTTAAGTCGAAAATCGAATAATTGGCAATCAAGATGTAGACATTCAGGCGGCGTTGGAGCCGGCAACAGCGTTTCCAAGTCTGATATGTGTATGCGTCCACGCACATACATATGTGGATAGAAATGCCCATGCACACGTACATTAGTTGCTCAGCTAAGTTGCTCGCCCTGAGCATGATCCCTCCTCTCTGGTCCCCCTGTCGACCCATATTGGCGCCTCGAAGATTCTGGCTGAGAGGATTGAGGCGCGCCAACCTTCTCCCCACGGCGGCAGCCCCAGCCTCCTTTTGCAACCGTTACACAACATTGGCAAAGGAAATTGCAGTAAGGGGCGCTCGATGTGCGATCTCCAAACTATCTCCATGGGACAAGCTGCCAGACGGACAGGAACACAGTTCCGCTGACGCGCCTCTGCCCAATGATTGTGGCCGCAATTAATCGCAATATATGCGCATATATGTGCATATGCACAATATTGTGGCTATAACTGTCTGCAGGTAGGAGGTGTAAAAGTTTTCCAAGATACTTGGACACAGATGCGTGCTGTACTGGTCTCGCGAGACTTGCCACACAGCCACCCGCAGGGAAGCACAGTGCTGTCACTGTTACTGTCTATCCGCACAAAGACCCTGGTGGCTGGAGCCCAACGTCCGTTTGCTGAGCGCCCCTCATATAAACCACATCGGCCCCTTCCGTGCCTCAGCTGATGTACGCTCGCCACAACGCAAGCGATAGGAAAGAGTTGATGCTGACTTGCGCGAAGGAAAATGTCAATGCCAACGCTGATTCAAGCGCCCATGTCGGAAGTCAAGAGCAACAACAGCAAGAATGTACATGCGTTAATGCATGTGCATTCTTGCTGTTGTTATATTCTGAAGCTAGAACAGGAACATTGTTGTTCACGCATCAGGAAATATTCCAATGCGAGGTGCCACTGACTCAAGTACATTTGCCAAAATCCAATAAGGGCTCGGTGGGGCGGCCCAGCAACACATCCCCTCCCCTCCCTGCCCGTGGCCAGCTTTGCGCCCGGCGAATTCAACCCAGAGGAGCGCCGCCCCATTCTCTTACTCTGGTTGCTGTGGTGGCATTGCAGCCTGCAATGCATTGCAATGTGGAACACTACCGCGGTCACCACCACCTAATAAGGTTAACGCGCTGGAAACGTTTGCTTATCACGGTCTGTCACCTGGTGTGCGAATGCAGTACATAGCGCAGCGAAGCAGGAATGTAGCGAAAAGGGACATTTTCCAACAAAACGCGACGGAGGGGTGGCTGCTAGACGCTGGAGAAGAATGGAACCAGAAACCCGGTTAGGAGAGGACGAAATGGTCCCATGTAAAACGTTTAAACCTCAAATACACGACATTTTCTCATTTTATAAAATGAGAAAATTGTGATAATTATCACAATTCGAACGCAGCTACAAACTGTGTGAAGGCCGCTGTATTCCCCAGTGAGCCTGGCAGCGGCAGCCACGTGAATCAGATGTCGACCCGACAGGGATGGGTTGGCGCTCCGCTGTGTTGCTGTGGAGGGGGCGCTGTCGCATCGGCGATTGCTGTCGCTGGCAAGGGACAGAACGCATGTTCATGGAGCTGCACGGGCTTCAGTCGCTGCAAACGATCAATCAACGCTTAGTGGTGATCTTCAGGACGGTTTCTGATGCCCCTTCACAGTCACGTCGCACGTCGCTCGGCCTGCTCACCAACAGAGCCTGGTGATTCATGACAGCACGGTAGTAGGGTGCAGTGTATGTAATTGATGTTTCAACCATCTGCAACGGCATCACGGATTATTGAGAGGTCGGCGCCCGCGCACTTCGGTATTGTATCCACTTTCTTGCTGCCACGAATGAAGAAGCAACTTGATGCTTTGAAAATTCCGATAAAGCGGCCAATTTTTTCTGTGCAATATGCTTGCATTTGCGCCTGTGGCGTGGGTGCAATTACGCTCCACAAGATGTTGAGGTCTCAAGCTCTGCACAGCACTGCGCTTTAGGCCATTAAAAGTACTCACATGGCAGCATTTACATTCAAAATATTCTGCGAAAAATGACCTGTGTTGAGCAATTTCTGAAAATGATAATATAATCTCAAGCAGTCTTTTGCTGAAAATTGTGTCGTTTTCGGATGGGATGCCTGCACCAGCGGAATTGCGTAGAGCTAATAAGCTCAAAATAACCGTAGAGATGAGCGGCATTTGCGCTGAACAATATCTGCGCAAATATTGTTCCATTGTAGCAGTCAGAGACGGGCGTCTGTGGACAGCGTTGCACAACATTCAGGCCAAAGGACCGATTACAGATGTGCTGTTGTATATTAACTTCCTAATAAAGAAGCCTGATCACTCAGGTAGACTAGCAACGGTATGCAATCGCCCCCATGCGTTCTGCTTTGCGCAAAATTGTTGCCAGTAGAATAGCATCGTACGACAGTTCCTGTACAGCCAGTGACATTTAATCTGCAACTTGCATGTTACATCAAATGGCACAAATATCTCGTGTGTTCCGCTACTTTGGGGCAAACTGAAAATCAATGCAATACTTCTGGATGAACATTATGTGATATGGCGCTTATCTAAAATCACGAAAATTTTGTAAGAACTCCTGATGATACAGATTTTGCCGCTGTGCACCCTTCCAGCACTGGCAGAAAACGGCATGTTTGCGACGCCAACTGCGATGCCATTTTGACACAAAATAATGCCGTCACAGTGTTAGCGATGGCATAAAAGCGGCTGCGATGGCATCAATTTGTGTCAAATGCCATCACAATTGGCATCGCAAACAGGCTGTTTTCTACTGGTGCAGGGCGTCAGGCCGTCCCGTGGACACCCTAAAACCGTTGAAAAGTCAGAGACAGACTTTTACCCAAGGGCAGATGCGGATGTGATGTGCTATCTCGGAGCAGAAAAACGCGGATGTTGCATGGTTCAACCTGGGGTGCCGAAGCGAGCAAAGTCAGCAACCAAAAAAAGGAAACTGGACCGTGACTGCGGTCAATGCAAGGGCCCTCCAGCTTCCAACAGGTTCCCGTGGCTGTTCGGTGGCGGCCAATCCCTTCGGCAAACCGATGCGCAGATGTGGCTCTTCAACCGTTTCTGGAGACGAGAAGGTGCGCCGAGCAGCCCTGGTGCGCGCTCCTCGATCTGGCACAGACGTCCGCCCCTAAAGTTCTTCGAGAACGCAGGGATTCACGCGCTCGGTGCCCAGACACGGGCTGGAGATTATCTAGCTGTCTCACGAGAGCAGGGCAGCAACTTGAGTGAGGAGCCGGAATGATGCTGAGTTTGGCTCATGGTTCTGTTGCTTTGGTATGCGTAGCTTTGATCGTCAGCATGTTTCAGGCAATGCCCACAAGATCCGGGGCGCCGCGCTGTTGCGGCGTGTGCTGGCGGCGATCCACGAAGCAAACAATTTGAAGGCCCGTTGAAGTAGGGTGATAACATCTCCACGCGGGCTCTTGCGCGTTCCCCTGGGAGATTCCGTTCTCGCAATTGAGCCCCCGGCGATTGCCTGTGGCCTCGATTCTGGCGTATTCTGTCGGGCGGAAGGGGTTGGACGACCCCTCTTCCTTGCCCCTGGCGTGGTGGTTTGGTAGAGCAGTGGGACAGCCTACCCGGAAGTACCCGGCTCGATCCCCGGTTGGACATCCTCTTTGCCATCCGCGCTAAAACCTATTCACTCGCGACAGTCGTCCCTGGCTGCTGGCCTGCTGTTCGGCCTTGTCCTTTGCGGTTGGTTCCCGCTCGCGTGCGCAGCACCGTTCGGCGGGCCTGCGTGCTAGCCTGCAACGGGGCACCATTAATGGGATCCAATGGGTACCGATGCTTGATTCGGAAGGTGTTCCAGTGGTCACGGGCAGGGGTGTCAAGGCTGGGGAGTGGGACAAGATCACGGACGCCCTTCTTCGCTTCCCGGGGTGCCTGAAATAGTTTTGCGCCCTTGCTGCCCGAGGCCACAACACTGGGGTTGGTCCGGTTCAGTGCAAACACAAGTGCTTCAGTAGAAGAGGAAGAAGATGAACTCCCGAATGCACGTGTGGTATTGTTTATGTATATATTGCCCTTGCTGTATTTTATGTAATTCTGACCTCATTGCTTGAAAATGGGATCAGAGCCTCTTCAGGTGACAGCCTCTCAGCTCTTCATTGTATATGAGGGTGAATACGATGTGTTTGTTGAGCTGCATCCTCCATCTGTTCAGGTGGAAGCAGAGAATTGGCTACGGACACTGGGATCTCTGGTCATGAAGGTATGCTTTTCCTAGTTTGTTGTGTCTGGTGCCAGAAGATGCTAGAAACTAAACATACCAGTCCAAGAAGGAATACACAATGTCCATCATGATGCTGTGTTGCTTGCTGCAAGATAGCTGGCCCACCATTAGTAGTCACACACCATGTTCAGGCCATTGGTGCCAAGCTTGATAGTTTGCGCATGCATTCTTTTCCTTGTTATGCAGTCTTCTTTTTGGCCCTTTGGCAATGAGGCTCCGTAACTGCTTTCCTAATAAATGGTGCACATTATCTGCACAAGGAGGACTGTTTTTCGCTCTGCTCATTGCAATTCTTAGCAGGCAGATATGCACAACTCTCTGAAACAAGACTTGGGGATTGTGTATTCATGTCAACGTTTTGAACGCGCCAGAGTTTTGCATTGGGCTTAATGCACTCCAGAAACCGATGCTTGCATCTGCCCACCATTCCTACCTGGTGTATCTTTTTGCCGGGAACAAAGACCTGCATTGCCACGGTCTCAGTCAATTGGCCATTAATTGCATGTTGTACAAACTGGCCATGTTCAAAGATGCGATCTTGGGGCAGCGAACAACATTTGCTTGTTGAAGATCCATCTGTCGTCACCAACAGGCACAAGAACTTGGATTTGTGCTTTGCTGTTGATGAACAGCAACCATAGCAATTCACCTGTCAGCACAGCAACGGTCGATATCTGATGTGATCCAGTGATGTTCTGCAGAGATTCCCGCCACTCAAAAGCCTAAAGAACAGCCACCCTCCCCTGTTGCCCCTGCCATAGCCCCACTGTGCAACCTTGCTGAAGCACTGTCATGGAGTCCTGGGGCGCGGCCGGCCGATGCGTTGTGCCGCTCCAGCGTGAAGCTGCAGTGGGTGCATCGCGATGGGGCCAAGCTGCTGGTGTGCCATGACTGCAAGGGCGGCTACTTGGAGGACAAGTTTCCACAGGGATGCAGCTGCGAGGAGCCCTTTCAATTTTGGCACTGGCAGTGCACGGACGTGTTTGTGTACTTCAGCCACCACATGGTGACCATCCCCCCTGTGGGCTGGATCAATGCTGGGCATCGACACGGCACAAAGGTAGTTGCTTGTGACGATTTGTGAAATTGCCATGATCCAACCCATGTTTCAGCTGTGGTCGATGTTGTTTACAACATGTACAATTTGTCCACAAGGTGCACAAAGCCCACCTGGGCTAACATTGCAGGTGTGCAGGGAGAAGCATTTTCACGTTTATTTGCTTCTGACTGCATCAGTCATGGATCTGTTTGTCATATTGTTTGTGCGGAATTGCGGGGCATTAATGAATGGCAGATGGCAGCCATTCAATGGTGCCATGGAGCAGATGCATTATCGCATTCTCGTGGTTTGTCATCGCCAAACAGGATGCTTTTGTGAAACAGCAACCAGACTCTTGCACAATCTGTAAGTGGCGTTAGTGATGTCCAACCCGGTATCAGAATGGACTTTCTAGCCAATATGTTGTTTTCTCCTGGCGCAGGTGCTGGGGACGTTCTGCGTTGAGTGGTCAGAGGGCTCCCAGCAGTGCGCTGAGTTCCTCGATGGGGGAAAGGTCCAGGCCGCATTGGTCAAACAGCTCACAAGCATTGCAGCACACTTTGGCTTCGACGGCTGGCTGTTGAATTTCGAGGTGGAGCTGGACCGCAAGAAACACATTCCACAGCTGATCGCATTTGTGAAGGAGCTGACGAGACAAATGCAAGAGATGTGCCCTTTGTCTTTAGTCATATGGTGAGCATTGCCTGGAAAGGGTATGCTGAGAAGCACATTTTGATGCGGTGGAAAAGAACCGAGGGCTTTACCAACTGTTGCAATAGTCACATCAGACACAACCTCGTCCCTATTTGTCTGGACCAAGCATTTGGTCCAGACAGATGGTGCCAAATGGTATCACAATATGAAAAATGACATCAGCATGTGTCAACTGACGTCATAATATCGGCAAATGATATCTAATGCACTTTCTTCTTCTGTGTGCATCGACAACGCACTAAAGCCAGTCCTGTCGGCAGAACCGTTGAGTGGCATGGGCGCAGGCATTGGTCCTTCGATGCTGGGAAGGAAGAATCTCGCAAGGAGCAGCATTTGTCATGCCTATTGATTATGAAACAGGACAGAAATTGGGACTTGTTGTGATGGAGAACTTGCTTAGATTGCGCCAATATCGTTCTTAGCATATTATGTGTGCTGAGGATGCCTCAGTATGCCTTACTGATGGCGGTGCCACACTGCGATCAGTACATTGCCGCTGCCTTTTGGTTACTCTATCGATATATATGCTCTGATGGACAGCAGCAGGGATCAGCCAATGGCTTCTCCATCCCATTTTATTGTCATGAAACTCTTACATGTTGTGTAATGCTAAAATTTTGTTCAAGACCACAGGTCATGTTGATTGCTGTTATTGTTATTATCAATTGTTGATATCTGTTTGTTTGGCTGTCGTAGCACAGCGCGGTGCTCCGTCTCTCGCAAATTCTCCAAAAAAGTCACGATGCAATTCCATATTTGTCGATATGCCCTTGTGTGCTGGCAAAAAAGCTTCACCACACTGCAAGAATGCTTGTTTTGAAGAAGTAATGTTTGTAGCTCTGTGTTAATGCGATTAGTCAATTGACTTGACTGATCGATTGATGGCGGTGCCAGTGGCACTGCATCAAGTGCAGATCCTTGGTCTTTGACTTTCTGCACGTTTTGAACGCACGTTCAGGCGAATGGTGGACAAGGGTCCTTGTCAGCAGTGGTCTGCTGCAAAAAATATCGCTCCGAATCCACAGCCACATCCCCGCCGCAATTCAAACATGGGAGAACCCTGATCCGAATTCAGCCAGCACATTCCAGCAACACTCAATTCATCAGCGAAAACCCACCAATTCCCACGGTGCCTGGCCATCACCAAACAGCGTCGAATTGCTGGCGACCACACTTGCTGAAGTACGTCTGTACTTTGCAAGCAGCAGAAGTGCGCAGCAATTGCTTCATTTCTGTGATGCGACAACGCAATGTTGGTATGGAACTTGTTGAACATCGTAACATAGTTGCGCACTTCATTCAGCGTTGATGACCCCATTTCAACCCATAGGCCTCGCGCACATTGATGAGCGACAACATTGGTTTCTGTGTCAAAGAACTTGACTTCAATAATAATGAATGAATATAATATGAGTTTAGTATAGTAAATGAATTCAATGGATTCATTTAAAAGTGTCAGAGCATCGCAGGTACGACGCCGTGACGACGTACGGCCGCCTGAGGTGGCAAAACGCCGTGACGGCAAAGAATCAACCGTTCTTCGACGCCTGCAATGGCATCCTCCTGAACTACAGCTGGCGGCGTGGCTCGCTGCGCACCCAAGCATCCAGACGCGCGAGCAGACTGCAAGACGAGTACGTTGGCGTGGACGTCTGGGGTCGGAGCACCCGAGCGTATGGCGAGGGGTATGCCTGTGTGGCGGGCGTTGCCCATGCCAAGGCTTCGGGCCGGTCTTGTGGGCTCTTTGCACCGGCGTGGGTGTACGAGGTTGGTGAGACCAGGGCCTGGGAGAAGAGGAATGGGGCGTTTTGGGCTTCGGTGGGTGGCCGCACATTTTGTACACCTTCTAGCTCTTGCCATTATCAGTTTTTTAATTGTTTTTTTTTCTTTCTAGATTTGTGTATCTCGCCGCATCTGAGAACGCGGAATGGAGAGACAGAGATCCGCTGCGTAAGCTGGGACAATAGCTGCTTTTACCTCAGCAGAGGACCAGCGCCCTACGAACGTGCTCGGAAGGAGTCTGAACGCTTCACAGAATTTTGCCCATTTCGAAACTGTGCGCTGGGCTGTCCCAGTATGTACTGTGCACGAAAGCGGCGCCGATAACAGTGTCAAGATAGCACGCACTCAAAGCGCGGAACATTCGCAGTGTTTTCAATATTTAGTTTGGTTTAAGCATGTTTTGCAGTAATTTCCACACCAAATAGGACAGTTAATTTTTGTTATAGTCCAATTCCTCTGTCCCATATTACATGTCCTCTATTTTAGCGCATTATTTTTCCATCAAATGAACTTCTTTTCCACAAATTTCGTCCGAAGTTATGCTTTTGAATTTGGGTTGTGCGGTCCAAACACCAAGTCAATTCGCTGAAAACCATGGCTGTGGCAGAGATTTGTAGCAAGGGCCCTCTGCCTCGTAAACTTGGAAGTTTTCGCTCAACAGCGACCGAATTTTGTTTTTCGCCCAAAGCCCAAAGTGTCGTTGCTCACTCTTTCCTCTTGGAAATCGGTAGTTAAGGGTTGTGGCACCAAACCTCTCCAATCCTTACCTTCTTTTGTAAATTTTAGGCTGCCCCCTTAACGCTTTTTGTCTTTCAGTAGAGGACATTTAATATGGGATGGATCAAGTATATTTGATGTTCTGCAACAGCATAGCTACCATATAGAATGGAATGAGTGATTTGCGGCAATTTGGCACAGTTGACATGAGAAACAGAAGTGCACAAAGACGTCGACATTTCCTTAGTGATCGCCACCGCGTTTTGGGCAGGAACAATTGTGGAAATCCACCATGTGGAAATTTGGAAACTGGAAGTTTCGCCAATAATTGAAGTAAATGTAATGCAGTGCACAAACAATGCCACATCATGTGACACTAAGTCGATAAAATTACCTGGTCACCAGAATTTAGAAGCCCATCAAACGCCGGGAGATGTTGCCATGCCTGTCAGCGCCTTTCAGATGCGCGTGTCGCGCCACTGCCTTTAGACAAGGTGGGGCCCCAGATTTTGCCAGCAATAATGATCTAGGAGCCATTTCTCTCTGGGCGAGCCTCGGCTCAAGAACAATCGCCTCATGGATGCATCTGGCCTGTATGAGGGAATTCTACCACCAGCAATGGCAACCTCCAGGCCGCCTGAAAGGACGTGGCAGTGCTGAATCCCACGGCGTTTCTCTCAACACGGACATGCGCTGTTGACGATACTGGATCAGATCTACTGCACATTTTTGGGACACCTATGCACGAATGCACTGCTCGACGCGCGTTCTTATGTCGAAATGCGACAAATGAATCGAACTTGCACTGGTGCGGACAAGATTTGCTACAAAGATGTAGAGGGACAGACCGCGGAAGGCAGCCCTCCAAAGCAGATATATGTGAGATCCTTTTCCATGCTGCCACAATATGACGTAGAGTCTCTGGTGCCAAAAGATGTGGACTCAACACAAGCAACACAAAAGACAAGAAAACATGCACTCAGGGGACACGTTGTTGCGTGTGTACGCTGAGAGGTGTCAATTGTCGCGTCAACACAATCTAAATGTGCCGAGCGGAAGTAATTTTTGAATTGAAATGCATCATTACAGGCTGAGACTTATCTTGCTCTGCTGTACTCTCTCAGGTGATGAGCGCGTGGGGATGCCACGCAGTGGTCACGAGCCTCCCCTTCTACAGCAGTTTCAACTTGGGCGGCGGTGCGGCCATGCACATTTCGGGGAGTGTGGTCAGCCCGCACCCTTGGTACAATGTATCATGCCAAAACATCCAACCCTCCTCGCTGAGGGTGCTTGTCGGGCGAGACGGTGCAAGTCGATGGGATAACGGCCTCACCCAACGTCACACCTGCCAGTTTGCCTACAACGGTGGCTCGTGCCTTGTTCTGGGGGGTAATCTATGTGGTGGGCAGATGGCATGGTGCCCTCTTTTTGATGCGGACATTCCTGTCGCTGCAGGCAAGGTAAAAGTCCGCTTTCTGCCCTCCACCGCACCACTCGCCGTGATCTGTTCAGCTCTGCATCGCGACTCTGACTTGAAGATGACTGTTGTAGTAGAATGCCACAAATGCCTCCATGAACCTGGGTATTGTGTCGCCGTGTACCTTCTTGGCAGGACTCCTCCCTAGCAACCATTGCCAGTATCCTTCGCTCAGTTGGTGTTGCGTGATTGCTGCACTGTTTGTGTGCCTGGAGATGGGATACTTTCGAAACAAGAGCGCGGAAAATGCGAGGTGCCTCAATGAGCCGTGTTGTGAAGATCTGTGCCATTTTGCATTTTGTGCCCGCATTCAAGGGCCTCAGTGTTTCGCATTTTGCCACTTGGAATGCAACTGTGATTTCAGATATTTCGCATTGGCGAGTCGAATCCAACCCAGCAGATATTCGCATCAGAAGAGTGCAGCTAAAGTGGCCGCCACGTCACGTAACGGTGTTGCCCCCTCCTCAAGTTTGCTTCTTGTTGGGCCTCAAGGCATTGAGGCGACTGGGAACTTGCATGTGCAGGCACAAATGCAATGCCTTCCAAGGTGTAGAACGAACATGTGCAATTGAGCAATCACCTTCTGGTATCGCGGGGCGGTGGTACATTGCAGATGCACGATGTCTGGGGCTCACAAAATTGCAAGCAAGGGTCGAGATTGTGCCAACAGGCAGTTTGATGCTGGTGACTGCCTCATAGGTCAATGCATTTTTGACATACAAAGCTCTGGAGTCGTGCTCAGCGCAGCTGGTGCTAGTGTGCGAAGACAGTTCGCCACCCGACGGCAGCCTGAGCCCACGGCGTCGAGTAATTGTGTGCAGATCAAGGGGCGACCAAACGAATTCCAGCAATGCGGCTGCGGACGATCATGTAAGTGACAGGGGGGCAATGATGGATTACTAATTGCCGCAGGTGTCAATGGAAGCAAGTTGCAATCAAATGAGCGCCAATTGTTCTCGCATCTTCTTGGCCAATTTCGTCAGAAAACATAATAGGGTCTCTGCAGTCTTGAAGACCGAACTCGCGGAGTATTGAAGCCTCCAGTCCTGTGGCTGCTTTGTAATCGAATGTGCACTGGATTTGTAGCTGCATGTCTGCAAGATTTCTTTCACGTGCTTCGCAAAGCTTCTAGGAAGGATCTCTGCGGACTCTTCCACTTGCAAGATGTGTTGCACCCATGTACTAGAGGCCCTAGCAAAACGGGTATTGTAGGTACCTGCCTGTAGCTGCCTGCATACGATCACACAATTTCTTGGGTAACAATGTGTCATTGACGAAGGCAGGCAGGGTCGAGGGGTGGCGATCCCTGAATGGGGATTGTACGCTCGAGTCCACGGCAACGGTTTACAGCCGAGGCAGAAGGACAACAGACGTTCTGTCCTTTATACTCAGTCCGTTCATCAACATCCTTAATGCAATTTCTAGTGCTTCGTCATCTTTCATGCATTCAGTCATTAACAACACTCAATCAGTTCTAGCCGTAACATCATCTCTAATGATGCCCAGTGTCCACATTCTAGAGAGTGCGCATTGCCGTTGCTGCTGTAACCGATTGCAGAGTGCATGCAGGCTCAACATCAAATATTGCGTGTCATTTCCTCCTTCGTTGGGACATCTCCAAATGAGTACACGATCTGCAATCTTGTTCCATGACGCTGCCAGCGCTGTCCACCTGGGCAACACTGAATATGGATACGTGAAAGAGGTGCCATCCGTGTGCACAGGGTTATGTGTAGCGCGGTAAGTGCTACATCGTACAAATGGTCAGCCAGCTTGGCATTTACGCCGTGAACACAAATGGTATTTACGTTTATACACGCAAATATGCGTAAAATATGTAAATGCGACGTAAATACAGTCCCGTGGGAATAAGGACAGTACGTGCAGACTCACGGAGTCTGGGGAGTGGCAGCCAGACGCCCTAGAAGGGGCAGACAACGAGCTTTTGTTACAGGCCGTCGTTGCCCTTGCCGAGGGCGAGGTGGACACTGCGTTGTGGGTGCTGGAGATGGCGGAGGACTGATCATTGTACGCAACTTTCACCGGGTAACCTGGGTGTCCCAGCGAGCCGTAAAACTGAAAAAATAGCCATAAAAATAGCCCCTTTCGCAAATTTACATTTTTGCCTGTAAAACTATAAAGGTTGAAAACGTAAACGTAAACTTAAATAACAAGGCTGCAGTCAGCCATCTAGAGTATGCAATATTTCCACACAACCCTTGGTGCCACCCACAACCGCTGGTTCACACGCTGGCAGCACTGCAAGGGTGGGCAAACCCACAGCACAGAAAACATAACTGCAGAATGAAATGCGAAAGGCATAGCCTACAAATGGGCCAAGTTGGGTGCACAGTGCTCCGCATGAGGCTTCCAAACCAATCGATGGAATCGTGCATGCGCATCAGTTGTATTAAGGACATGGGAGACGACACTGCTGTAGTGCGCGACCGCAGGAGGTCTCATCCCTAGTCTGCGATGGCGCTGAAGTCTGGCGCTTCCTCTCAGCCGATTCTCAGAGCGAGGATGTGGAGCCGCTGGCATCTGGCGGAGAACGGGGAGCACATGGCCGCCCAGGTCGGGGGATTTTGTGTCGAGAATGGCATGGTGCATCGTCAATCTCTTCATTGCAGCTGCCAAAATGTTGCAGAGGGCTGTCGTAAAGCCTTCAAAGCACCGCCAGGCAAAATGCAGAGCATCGTGCTTTGCAGCTCTACGAAGACTTTCTTTCCAATGCTCACAGCCGGTCTACATTGGCATGTCGCACCCTTGGCGAATACATAGTTTGGCGTTCGCTTACAGAAGTTGCCCACTTTTCCTTGGTGTCGTATGGTTCAGAAGCGGTAGCTGGCTGAAATCGCTCACCCGTATTTGACCGCACGGCAAAATTACCGAAGACTGTGTAATTGCACCAGAGTTTTGAAGTAACGTTATAATCAGGGATGCACAAAAATGGAGCGAACGCTGTCAATGACAATTCCGCAAGGTGAGCGTCATTGATGGGTTTCTGTGGCTCTGTGCCCAGGGGAGTCGTGGCGAAGAGATCAGTACACGCTTGAAATGGGGAACCAAGTGCGCGTCATTCAGATTGGCGTCGCTGCATCGAATTTAAGGGATGAAGATTGTGCCGCGCAGAACATTTTATGCATTGGTGAGCTGCGGTGCAACTTGGAATCACCCTGCCTTTGCTGGACTCCGAGAATGGACAACGAACCCCGCCGGTGGAATTTGAAGCATGGGAATTGTACATTGTGAAAATTAGGTTCTGAGATCCTTGCGCTGAACTGTACTACAAGTTTAATGCTGAAAGAGCCCCTAGGGACCCCCATACCTCCCAACTCGATTATTTATTTAGCTAGTGTTCCAATTGCTTCATTTTGAAATGAGGGCTAGGACAGCATTGCATTTGCTAGAGAGGGTGTGTCCGAAGCGAATGCCATGTT